>PVKP010005946.1:0-35416 GCA_004027715.1 Plecturocebus donacophilus | reverse complement strand
CTTGTTAGGTTGGGGAAGTTCTCCTGGATAATATCCTGAAGAGTATTTTCCAGCTTGGATTCGTTCTCTTCGTCACATTCAGGTACACCTATCAAACATAGATTAGGTCTTTTCACATAGTCCCATATTCGGTGGTGGTAGTGATGACGATGACACAAACATGGTACTTACTATATGCCAGGCACTGTTGTAAGCCTTTTTCATGTAATAACTCATTTAACCTTCTGAGGACACCATAATTATCCCCTTTTGCAGATGAGCAAACTGGAACAGAAAAGTAAACTCTCCTAGAGTCACACAGCTACTCAGGCAGGATAGCTTCATAGTCTCTGCTCTTCGTGAGACACTCTGAAAACCCACTGCAAAGGCAGCTGAGATATGAATGACAGGAAGGAGCCAGCCCTGCTGAGACCGGGCCAGGAGAGTATCCCAGGAGAAAGGGAACAAGGAGAGGGCATGGCGTAGCCACAGCTGATGAGCGAAGCCTAGATTGAAGACAGAGAATGGAGAGGAAGCCCAGATCACGTAAGGCTTTGGGAAGCCATTGACGGGTCCTGAGCCAGGAAGCGGTGGAATCTGAACAGCATTGTGGAAACAGCCCTCTGATGGGTGGGGGATTATTTCCACGGACAGCGCAAGAACAGAAGTGAATGTCCCATTGGGAAACTATTGTGAAGGCCCAGGCTGGGATAAATATGGTTAGGCCATGCCTAGTCATCAGATTTGTGATATATTTGAATATAAAGCCAAACACTACTTCCTTGGTATATCTTCAATCTTTTCTGATCATGGGCTCCTCCTCTACTGTCTTTGAAAATATGTTTCTTTCTGAGGGATTTTAGGATCCTGGCTACAAAATACAAAGTGAAATACATACTTTAAACTTATCTGATAAATTTGATGTCTAGACTCTCACTGTCCAATAGTAATATATCACAAGTCACATATGTAACTTTAAATGTTTTAATCGTGACAGTAAACAAGTTAAAAAATACAGGTGAAATTAATTTTAATAACATATTTTATCATTAAATATTACTTAAATATATGACCCAATATAGTATCACTTCAATATGTCATCAACATTTACAATTAGTAATGAAATATTTTACATTCTTTTTTCATACCGAGCTTTACAATTCTGGTATATATTTTACCCTCACGGCAAATCTCAATTTTCCTTGAGAGCTTGCAGTATTTTGGCTACACAATACAAAGTAAAATACATATTTTAAATTCATCTGATAAATTTGTTCTGTCAGGAACATGACCATTCCACAGAAATATAATTTGTCACATCTGTCATTTTAAATGTGCTACTAGTGACTTTAAAAAGAAACAGGACCAGCCACATTTCATGAGCTCAGTAGTTGCATATGTCAAGCAGCTACTATGTTGGACAGCACAGCTCTAGAACACTCAATTCTTTCAAAATAGCAACAAAAGTTTGGGTGCAGTGGCTCACATCTGTAATCACAGCACTTTGGGAGGCCGAGGTGGGCGGATCACGAGGTCAGGAGATCGAGACCATCCTGGCCATGGTGAAACCCTGTCTCTACTAAAATACAAAAAATTAGCCAGGTGTAGTGGCGTGTGCCTGTACTTCCAGCTACTTAGGAGGCTGAGGCAAGGGAATCACTTGAACCTGGGAGATGGAGATTGCGGTGAGCCAAGATCAAGCCACTGCACTACAGCCTGACAACAGAGCAAGATTCCATCCCAAAAAAAAAAAAAAAAGCAAACAAAATAGAACAAAAACCTAAACCATATAGAAATAATTCTAACAAGCCATGTATAGAAGCTGCATATATTTTTTAAACAGAAGGATTGCATAAGACCAGACGTCTTATGCAAAAAAAAAAAAGCAAAAAACAAAATAGCAACAAAAACCTAAACCATATAGAAATAATTCTAATAAGCCATGTATAGAAGCTGTATGTATTTTTTAAACAGGAGGATTGCATAAGACCAGAAATCTTATGTAAAAAACAATGCAAAAAAAAAAGCAAAAAACAAAATAGCAACAAAAACCTAAACCATATAGAAATAATTCTAACAAGCAACGTATAGAAGCTGTATATATTTTTTAAACAGGAGGATTGCATGACTTCATCTCAACAACAACAAAAAATTTTAATTAGCGCATTTTGGTGGTGCACACCTGTAGTCCTAGCTGCTCAGGAGGCTGAGGTGGGAGGACGGCTTGAGCCCAAGAGTTCTAGATTGCAGTGAGCTATAAAGCAAATCTAAAAGGACTTCAGACAGATTAGAGGTTGCCTGGGACTGAGGGTGATGGAGGAGTTGCGGGGGTGCTGCCTAAAGGATAGGGAATTTCTTTTGGAGGTGATGATATTGTTATAAAATTGATGTAATAATGGTTGTACAACTCTGTGAATATATTAAAAACCATTGGATTGTGTACTTTAACTGGGTCAGTTATATGGCACATGAATTATATCTCAACAAAGCTTTTTAAAAAAAAACCCCACATATTTATCTAATAATCTAAGATAAGATCATGAGTCATGAAGACTGATAACAGAATGTACCTGATAACAGAAAACCTATGGGACAGGAAATCAGAAGCCCTATGACCATATGAGCTTCTTGTCCCTCATCTGTGGACAGTACCTACACTACCTACTTAACCACACCGTTAATTGGGATGATGACATAATAACTTAATCTTCAAATAAAATTGTACTGGTCACCTATTGTGCACCAGGCATTGTTCTAGATGCTGGGATGTGGACACCATAGTGAACAAAACAAGTGGATATGCTCTCAGGAAGTCTTTCCTAGTATAGGCAACGGGCAAAAAATAACTAAACCAATACTTGCAATGTTTTTTTGAGTATGACACCAAAAGCACAGGCAACAAAAGCAAAAATAAGCAAGTGGGACCACATCAGACCCAAAAGCTTCTACACAGCAAAGCTAGCAGTCAGCAAAATGAACAGGCAGCCTGCAAAGTGAGAGAAAATATCTGCAAACCACATATCTGCTAAGGGGTTAATATCCAAAATGTATCAAGGAACTTATACAACTCAATAGCAAAAAAAAACACAACCCAATTAAACAGTGGGCAATGGAATAGATACTTTTCCAAGGAAGACATATGAAGGGCCAATAGGTATATGAAAAAAATGCTCAACATCACTAATAATCAGGGAAAGGCATATCAAAATCACAATGAAATATCACATCATGCCTGTTAGGATGACCATTGTCAAACAAAAATAAGAACTAAGTGTTGGCAAGGGTGTGGAGAAAAGAGAACCCTTATACACTATTGGTGGGAATGTAAATTGATACAGCCATTATGAAAAACAGTATGAAGTTCCTCAAAATATTAAAAACAGAACTAATATATGATCCAGCAATTTCATTACTGAGTATATATCCAAAGGTAATGAAATCAATATATCAGAGAGAGAGACACCTTTGTGTTTATTGCAGCATTATTCATAGTAGACAAGATACAGAAACAATCTAAGCATCCACTGAAAGATGAATGGATAATAAAAATGTGGTATATATATGCAATGGAATATTACTTAGCCTTAAAAAAGGAAACCCTGCCATTTGCAACACCATAGGTGAATTTAGAGGACACTATGTTAAATGAAATAAGTCAGACACAGAAAAACAAATAGTGTATGATCTCATATGTGGAATTTTTAAAAAGTCAGACTTATAGGCCAGGTACAGTGGATCATGCCTTTAATCCCAGCACTTTGGGAAGCCAAGAAGGGAGGATTGCTGGAGGCCAAGAGTTCAAGACTAGCCTCGGTAACGTAGCAAGACTCCATCTCTACATTTTAAAAACAATTAGCTGGGCATGGTGGTACATGCTGTAGTCCTAGCTACTCAAGGGGCTGAGGCAGGAGAATCACTTGGCCCAGAAGTTCGAGGTTGCTGTGAGCTATGATCATGCCACTGATCATGCCACTGCAGTACAGCCTAGGTGACAGAATGAGATGCTGTCTCTTAAAAAAAAAAAAAAGAAAAGTCAAACTCATAGAAGTAGAGAATAGAACTGTGGTTGTCAGGGACTGAAAGGGGATGAAAATGGGGAGATGTTGGCCAAAGAGTCCAAACTTTCAGTTATATGATGAATAAGTTCTGAGGATCTACAGCCTGCTGACTATAGTTAATATACTATTTAATAATACTGTGTTATTTACTTGAAATTTGTTGGGAGAGCAGATCATAAGTATCCTCATCACACACAAACACCCAGAAGATGGTAACTTGCGTGGTGATGAATGTGTTAATCCACTTGATGGTACTAATCATTCCACAATGTATATGTATATCAAAGCATCACATTGTGATGCTTAAATATATGCCATTTTTTGTCATTTATACCTTAATAAAGTTGAAAAATAAATATATTGGATGATGATAAGATGATAAATGAAAAGTAAAGCTAGGTAAGAGGTGAGAGAACATGTCTGGGGATACTCTTATATACATATAATGCCACATGATACATGGGGTGCTATTTGGAGACCTCAGGGAAGAGGTGGCATTTCAGTGATTTGAGAAAAATATGTCAGCAGGCTTTATAAACTACAAAATATTAAGGAATATTTGTTTTTACTGCTATGAATGATATTAACATACCTGAGTGTACTCTGCAAGACATAAGTTTCAGATTTCTCTTTCATCCACAAATATGTCTGTTGTAGACTCAGTTGTGTTTCCCTAAAATTCATAGGTTGAAGGCCTAACCCTCAGTGGGTCTCTACAAGAGGTAGAGAGGATTCAACCCTGTTCTGCTGACTCCAAAGCTCTTACCTATTATTTTATTGCTGTTGACATGTAGTTATATTTCCTTTCCATATTTTTCTGAGCATATATATGACATGTAATATAACATTAAACTTGTAATATGTATATTTATGTCCTGCCATTTAAAAATAACATTGTATCATAAATAATCTCAAAGGCCCTTTGTAGTTTTATTGTGTGTGTGTGTGTGTGTGTGTGTGTGTGTGTGTATGTATCATACATTTCTTATTGAAATTGATTCTAGTTCATTTTTTGTTATTGTTACTTTTATTTGGAAAGAAATCCACTTTATCCACTGTATTTTCTAGTTAGTTATTGCTGGTATGCAAAATGCTACCAATTTTTATTTACATCCTATCCTGGAAATTTACTAACCCATCTTCTATATCCTAAGAACTTCATCTCATTCTTTCCAATATTATTTCTGATATTTTATTTCATGTCTTATTCACATTGGCCAGGACATCCACAACAATCTTAAATCTAATTTTAATGGGAATATATTTCACCATTCAACATTGTTTCCTGCTGATATGAGATAAATGTTCTTTGCACACTGAGGAAATAGACTACTCTTTGTATTTTTCTAAGAAATTTTTATTAGATATGAATGTGATAATATTAGGTGCCTTTTCTACATTTATTAAACAATAATTTTTATATGAAACCTTCTAAAGTATCACATTTCCTAGTATAAAACTCTTTTGAAATAGTAATATAATCTGTACTTGGTCATCATAAATGATTGTTATAACATAATGTTAAATTTTATTTAACCTTATTCTAGAAAAGTTTATGTAGTAAAGATAGGAATTATTTATTTTGTGATGGTGTGAGACCTCACTGGTTTGGCCTTGGAAGCTACTTTAAAGATAATTTTTTAACTAATAGTTCAATTTTCCTCTAAGATTATTTGGTAGTTTTATGTTCTCACAAAATATCACCCATTTCTTTCAAATCCTCAAATATATTAATAGACAGAGGACATCTGTTTTTCCTTGCTGTTTTTCATTTGAAATTTCTTTTGTCAGACTGGGTGCCGGGCTCACGCCTGTAATACCAGCACTTTAGGAGGCTGAGGCAGGCAGATCACCTGAGGTCGGGAGTTCGAGACCAGACTGACCAACATGGAGAAATCCCTTCTCTATTAAAAATACAAAATTAGCGAGGTGTGGTGGTGCATGCCTTTGATCCCAGCTACTTGGGAGGCTGAGACAGGAGAACTGTTTGAACCTGGGAGGCGGATGTTGCAGTGAGCCAAGATCCTGCCATTGCACTACAGCCTTGACAACAAGAGTAAAACTGTCTCAAAAAAAAAAAAATTCTTTTATTTGTTTTCCCGCTTTTTCTGGGTAAAATTTCCTGAGATTTGTCTATTTTACTGTTTTTCCTTTTAAAAGCTTATCTAATTATTTATCCATTAAATTGTTCTTCTTTTCAAATCCACTAACTTTTGTTCAACATTTATTATTTTTTTCTTCTGTTTTTCAATGCCTATGTTTTATCACTTTGATAAGTTCTGTGTTTAACACTCACTTCATTTATTTTTGTACTTCCTTAAGCCAATGATTTTGCTCAGAGAATGGTTTTGCTGGATTTCTGAAAATATTCTTTTTACATTAATTTCTAAATTGTCAGAAATCATACTTTTTATTTCTCTTTTGACTTAGTATTTTTGGGAAAAGTATTTCCTTTCTTTTCTTTTCTTTTTTTTTTTGAGATGAGGTCTCACACTGTCACCCAGATTAGAGGGCAATGATTCAATCTCAGCTCACTGCAACCTTCACCTCCCAGGCTCAAGCGATCCTCCCATCTCAGCCTACTGAGTAGCTGGGGCCATAGGCAGACCCATGCCTGACTAATTTTTTGTACTTTTGGTATAGACAGGGTTTTACCATGTTCCCCAGGCTGATCTTGAACTCCTAAGCTCAAGCAATCTACTGACTTGTCCTCCCAAAGTGCTGGGATTACAGTCAAGAGCCATCGCACTTGACCCTATTTTTATTTATTTCTAAAATTTATTTCTGTTTTCTTTTTCTTCTTTTTCTTTTCTTTCTTTCTTTTTTTTTGTTTTTTGTTTTTTGTTGAGACAGGGTCTCACTCTGTCACGGAGGCTAGAATGCAGTGGTGTGATCACAGCTCACTGCAGCCTTGGCCTCTTGCACTCAAACAATCCTCCCTCCCACCTCAGCCTCCCAAGTAGCTGGGATTATAGCCACATGCCACAAGACCTGGCTAATTTTTTTTTTTTTAATTTAGAGGTAGGGTCTTATAATGCTGCTCAGGCTGGTCTCACACTCCTGGGCTCAAACAATTCTCCCACCTTGGCCTCCTAAACTGCTAGGACTACAGGCATGAGCCACCGCACCCTAAAATTTATTTCTTACACTTTTGTTATTCATTTCTAATTTTATTGCACTATCTTCAGGACATTTGATCTGTATTTTCATTTGGGGAAGTTATTTTTTCACTATGCTAACCCATAGTCAATTTTTATAAAAATTAATGTGTGCCCAAGAAGAGCATATGGTTTATAGATACAAATAAACATATTAAATCTTAATTTATTGTTCAAATTTTCTCCTCTACAGGTATTTTTTAACTAGCAGATTTGTAAAAGTTTTCAAAAGCTCCCACAGTTACCTTTTATGTATTCTTCCTTTTTTCTCTGGCTCTTTGACAAACAATGCATGTACATTACTGACTCTTCTACCTTGGCTGTCCATTTTAACTTTTATCAGTATAAAATTTCCTCTTTAGTCTCATTAATGCTTTTTTTTGCCTCAGATTCTACACTGTCAGAAAATAAGTTTGCCATCTCTGTGTTCTTTCCTTTGCATTTGCCAGAAAAATCTTACTCATTCTTTTATGTCTAACCTTTTCTTATTAATTTCCTTTAGGGAGAGATTTTGTAACCAACATGCTATATTTTGTTTCTATTCTTTTAACTGGTGTCAGTTACTAGTGAAGAAAGTGTGTTTTAATTTCTTTTGAGGCAGCAGGCTTCACTGTTTCCTAAGAACTGCAACTCACTTGCATAATACTGCACCATTTGACTTAGAGTTAGTGAAAATTCTTCTGATGCTCTGCATCTGATTGTCTGTCGGGGCTGGTTTCTATATTTTTCTTAGACCTCATAAGTATTTGAGTGGAAGTTGGCAGATACTGTGTCAGAGCCTGCAAGCAGATGCCATTTTAAATTAGGCCAAGTTTTCATGCTTCATCACAAAAGAAACAAGTTGCTGCTGGAAATAAACTCTAATCTCGTGTTCATCTTTGTGTCACTTACTAGATTCAATTTCCACCCAAGTGAGCCTGATATAGAACTAATATTAATTCAGTTCAGTTTCACAGGTGTTAATTGGCCTGCCAAGCACTGGACTAGCGTTCATTTATTTATTCACTTTTCACAGAAATGTATTGAGCACTTAGTTGTGCTAGGCACTGTTCTGCACCCTGGAGATAAAGTGAACAAAACATGTTTGTATCCTCGAGGAGAATACAGTACATTGTAGTTTAAAAAAAAAAAAAAGCAATTTAAAATAAATATATAATTCTATGTATGTGCCATATAGAAAAATAAAGCTGAATTAGAGAACAGAAAATGATGGGAAGTGGAAGAGACTGTTTTAGATGGCCAGGGGAGTGACGTTGGAGCCCAGATCTGAAAGAAGAAAAGGAGCTACCACGGGAGATCTCAGGCAAAAATCTCTAGGCAGAAGGAGCGGTACTACGATCAAGGTCCTAAGACAAGATCAGGCTGCTGTCGGGAGTGAACTGTGATAATGTTCCTCTGTGTTGCTCAATCAAGATGTAAAGGCCTGCACAGACGTCACTGAGTGACTGCTCAGGTTCACGTGCTCCCACCCTGACATCCACGCAGAATAAAGAGGAGCTACCTGTCATCTCCGTCTGACTTTTGTAACAAGAGAGGGAGCACATGCAATTGGTGACTCCTCCCAAACTAGAACAGGAGTTAGCTGCTAAATAAATACAGTTCATTCCTTTGGCTGCTCAACATGCCTTTCCATATGAATGTATATATTTTTAAGTTTCCAGTTAACGCTTTGCAACCAAATCTCATCGCAATCTCATCCACTTCCGAGAAGAAGGCAACACAAAATCTCTTTGGTTCCTGTAATCTGCTCAAAGTCCAGGATTTCTGCATGAGGACCATTCTTCTAATTCTTTTGGATCCCATCTCAATATTATAAGCCCTGTGGACTCAACTGTAAAGTTAACCACAATAACACACCCTATATAAAAATAGTGAGGGGAAGAAAGAGAAGGGAAATCAACTAACACAAACACATAAATATGCATACATTTTATTTAAAGTATTAAAGTAAATATAAAATATTGAAATATTTTAAATGGTTTCTATTCTAAAATATTTTAAATTATCTATTAAAAGGCAAAATATAAATTAAAACTGTTAACTATCAAAATTTTAAATCAAATTATTTAAATAAAGCTGGATTTTAAATTTGATTATCCGTAGCTCTGTGTATGAACTGCTGCTTGTGATAAATATGATTTTTAAAAAGTTACAACAAGAACAAAAACAAAAAGGTCTAAGTTTAGCTACTTCATCTTTTAAAGGATTTAAAATATTTTTGATGTGAAAAAAAATTTAGGTCAAAAAAACATGTGAAACCTACCACAAAAAAGACATTCCAGTATGCAAGGAAACAAAATCCTTTATATGACTGGAATTTTCCAAAGTAACTGAGCTATTTCGCATTCCCACAGGCAATGTGTGGGTGTTCTGGTTTCTCCACATCCTTGTCAGCACTTGTTATTGTGTCTTTTTTATTACAGCCACTCTAGTGAGCCTGAAGTAGCATCTTATGGTGGCTTTAGTTTACATTTTCCTAATGTCTAATGATATTACCACCTTTTCATGTGCTTATTGGTCATCAGTATATCTTCTTTGGTGAAATGTCTATTTCGGTCATTATTTAATTGGGTTAATACTGAGGTTTAAGGACACAAGCCCTTTATCAGATAGATAATTTGCAAATATTTTCTTTCACTGTGTGGCTCATCTTTTCACTTTACGTCATTTGAAGTGTATACATTTTTAGTTTTGATGAAGTCCAGTTCATCTATTTTTTCCTGTATGTGCTTTTTTCTGTGCTTTTGGTGTCTTGTTTAAGCATTTTAATTTGTGTTCCAGGAAGACAACATAATTTTGACTTAAAAACATATAATTGATACAGTTTTCTTACCACCCCACCAATTTTCAATAAGCCTTATATTATAGTGACAACACTCTCCTAATCTAGTGTCTGCTTTACAAGGAAAAAATAAATCAATGGGGAAAGCATTTTGCTCTCAGTGCAGATCAAGTCTGCAGGTCATTGAGTTTCTCCATCGACTTTTCCCCTGTGTATCATGTATTGTCTGTCCGCACCTTCCTCTGACTTCATGGGTAACTTTGCACCACTGGCTTAGTCCTGAGCACAGGAAAATGCTGCATTTTGAAAGTAAAGATCACACTTCTCACATGTTCAGCCTCACTGAACCTAAAATAAGACACAGGGAGATGAGAGACAGTAATATTTAGAGCGCACTTGTGGAGTCAAATCGTCTTTGAGTTCCTGCTTGGCCATTTACTCCTGGCAAAGAGATCCTGGGCATGTTATTTAGTGTCTGTAGACCACAGGTAGACCTTTCATAGGCGGGTAGCAGTTATAGTTAGGCCAGGCTAGCCCTGCACATACTATGCCTTCCATAAATGTCAGTCATTGTTGTTATTTTAATTATTATTGCTATCACTAATATTTAACTGAGACAGGCAAGAAAGAATCCCCAATTGTCAACTTTCAGAAAGTTCTTTTCAATCTAGATTTAAAGCTACATAGCTCATGTCTATAATCCCAGAACTTTGGGAGGCCAAGGTGGGAGGATCATTGAAGCCCAAAAGTTCAAGATCAGCCTGGGCAACATAGGGAGACCCCCCCCCAACCCCCATCTCTACAAAAAATTTTAAGAAACTAGCCAGGAGTGGCGGCACATCTCTGTGGTTCCAGCTACTTGGGAGCACGAAGCCAGAGGATCCCGTGGGCCCAGGAGACCAACGTTGCAGGGAGCCGTGATTGTGCCACAGCACTCCAGCCTCAGGGACAGAGTGAGAACCTGTCTCAAAAAGACAAAAAAGGAAGACAAAAAGATACATAGGAAATCAGAGATATTTCTTGCTACTCAAAATGTGGTCTGAGGATCAGCAACATCAACGTCATCTGGAAGTTTGTTAGAAATGCAGAATTTCAGATTGCACCTTACTGAACTAGAACCTGCATTTTAACAAGATGCCCAGGTGATTTGTGTGCACATTACAGCTGGAGAAACCCTAGCATGATAGGATAGGAGGTGGTGAATTCTCTGGCCTACTCCTTTACTGCCTTAAACTCCACCCACAATTCGGGTACTAAATAACCCTTCTGTCATTATTCATGCTTCAAGGAGATGGTACTTTGGCTTGTGGTTTCCTTTATGGAATAAAGGCAGCTAGAAAGAGTCCTGTCTTATCTAAGAGGAACCATTGCCGTTCATCAGCATTGAATCAGGAGGCTCTGTCATAAGCAGGTTTGCTGTACTCTTTCGAGAAAAATTACGCCAGATACCAAGCAGTTAGCATAGAAAAGATACGGATATATAGAAGTAGAAGGATTTGATTTCCCCCCTCCCCAGGAGCCAATTACAAGCTGACAAAACCAGTTATCAAACTTTGCGGTTAATCCTTTAGAGTCAACATCTGCTGAAATTGCTTCAGTGCAGTATGGCCCTGCGGATGGGCATTTGTGGAATGGAGCTCTTCCCAAAGTCATAGGCTTTTCCTGAGAAAAAGTCATCTTTTCCAGTATGAATTAATAGCAAAGATAAGACTTGGACCTTGTTTGACTGCTAAGTCATCTGTCCCCAAATCTTTGAAAAGCAGTGCCTCAAATGTCCAAACACAAGTTCCTGCTCACATTTTTTGACTTAGAAGCCCCAGGAAAAAGTGCGGGAAAAGTCACACCAGAAAATCACACATTTGAGATTCTGTTTGACTGAAGTAGAAACTGAGATTTGCCTAGGAACTTCTTGGATCAAAGAAGTGGTGGCGTGGGGTGGTGGGGTGGGGATCGGGCTTAAATGGCAAGTTCCACAAGCAACAGTAGGGTCTCCCTAAGTGTTTCTTTTTCTTAACCCCAACCCCTCATAAACCAGTTTGAAAACATAGCAAGGAAGCTGGTGGACTGGCTCACACTTGTAACCCCGGTGCTCTGGGAGGCTAAGGTGGGAGGATATCTTGAGCCCAGGAATTCAAGACCAACCTGTAGAGATGGTGAGATGCGGTTTCACCATCTCTACAAAATTTTATTTTGAGATGAGATGAGATGGTGAGATCTCATCTCTACAAAAATAAAAATTTTTAAAAAATTAGTCAGGGCCAGGCATGGTGGCTCATACCTGTAATCTTAGCACTTTGGGAGGCCGAGGCTGGTGGATCACCTGAGGTCAGGAGTTCAGGACCAGCCTGGGCAATGTGGTGAAACTTTGTCTCTACAAAAAATACAAAAATTAGCCAGGCGTGGTGATGTGTCCCTGTAGTCCTAGCTACTACTGGGGCTGAGGTGGAAAGATTGCTTGAACGTGGGAGGTTGAGGCTTCAGTGAGCCAAGATCACACCACTGCACTCCAGCCTGGGTGGCAAAGTGAGACCCTGTCTCAAAAAAAAAATTTTTTTTGCAGGGCATGGTAGTATGTACCCGTAGTCCCAGCTACTTGAGTACTGAGCTACTGAGTCCAGGAGTTCAAGGCTGCAGTGAGCTGTGATTGTACTATCGCACTGCAACCTAGGTGATAGAGCAAGACCCTGTCTATATAAAAACAAAAACAAAACCCTGAAAACACAGCAAGGAGAACTATTATAACCATAGGCATTGTGTGCAAAGGCTTTGGGGGGCAAAATGACATCTAAGTTGAATCTTGCAGGACAAATGAGTTAGAAGAGAGGAAAAGTGGTCGAGAGGAGCATTTTTTCTTCATCAAGATACAACTCACATACCATAAACATCACCCTTTTAAAGTGTTTTTAGTATATTTACAAAATTGTGCAACGATCGTCACTATCTCCTTCCACAACCAGCATTCATTACTCCAAAAAGAATCCCATCACCATTAGAAGTCACTCCTCCTTCTCTCCTCCTCCCAGCCCCTGGCAACTAATCTACTTTCTGTAACAAGATAATTTTTAAAACAGACAAAAAGCAAGCCTGCAAGGTGTTGAGGTAAAAGTTCTTCATAATTAGTCAGAGTATTTCAAAGGTGTTCTTTCACCATTTTGAAATCCATGTTTGGTGAGGCCATCAGATCAGGAGATTGACCGCCAGTGAAAAGACAGTTTGTTACTCACAGTTCCCAAGAGGAGGGTCAGGGCATGTCATGCAGGGTCAAGTCAGGAAACACCCGGGATGGGCAGGAGGCAGAAGCAGGGAAGAAAATGTATGGGCATGGGCCAGAGCTTTTATTATGGTATTTACAGGAAGAAATGGGCAAGGCAGAGTAATCAGATTTAGCACTGAATCGTTTGAATAATTTCAGTGAGCTCATGACTATAGAGGGTGGTCCCTAACTGTCCTGTACCTGTCCCAGTGTGATTTAGGGCAGGAGGCTAGCATCCCAAACTGCAGGAGCCTAATGAAAGAGGTGGGTGGGAGGTATGGACACAGGATTGGTTGGTTTGGATATCAAAGGCCTGCTCTAAAGCAGTTGTTCGCTATCTCTAGGAATTAGCTAATCCTGAGAGAAGCAGTCCCTTCCTGGAATGAAAAGCCCTCCAGATATAAAAGCACCATAAAATATGCAAAATAAAAAACATGATTAATACACAACAGCCAACATCATCAGCTGGGATATATATCTTAGGAAATCAGACCAGTGTCTAATACAAAATGTTTTCATCTGTTTTTGCTTCTTCTTTCTAAACTTAAATATGTTTAGCTTCATTTTAAGCAATAAGATCCGTGAAATCATGGGGCTGATATACTTAGTACATTTTCCTTTGTGTGTGTGTGTGTGTGTGTGTGTGTGTGTGTGTGTGTGTGTGTATGAGAGAGAGAAAGAAAGAGAGAGACAGAATCTCACTCTGTCACCCAGGCTGGAGTGCAGTAGCATGATTGCGAGTCGCTGCAACCTCCACCTTCTGGGTTCAAGCAATTATCATGCCTCAGCCTCCCAGGTAGCTGGGATAACAGGTACAGCACCACCACACCAGGTTAATTTTTTGTATTTTTAGTAGAGACAAGATTTTGCCATGTTGGCCAGTCTGGTCTTGAACTCCTGGCCTCAAGTGATCCACCCGCCTTGGCCTCCCAAAATACTGAGATTATAGGCATGAGACACCGTACCCAGCTACTTCATATATTTTTTGAGTGCATGTTAAAGTAAATACATAACAAAATTACCTAAATTGTGTCACACAGCACTGATATTTTACATGTCCCAAATGAGACGTATTGATCTAGTTCAACTTCTTCATTTTATGGAGGAGAAATTTAAAGCCAGAAAGGGCAAGTGACTTGCTCAGGGTCACATAACTATTTCTGGCAAAAGAGGGATTAGAATCCGTCACCCTTGACTCCCCATTCCAATGCATTTTTTCCTCTGTGCAATTCAAATTTCACTGGTGTTAACAAAAAGCAAGGCAACCACTTTGAGTCACTCCTACCAGGGACCTGCTGTGCTATTCTAATAATTTCATGGTCCAGTCATCTGTTCAGAACTAAGTGTCATTTGCACAAAAATAAAAGCATTTCTTCTAGTTTATCTGTGTTCTTCCGTCTCTACTGCATGTCACTACAGAGTGGGAAGGAAGGTCTTCTAACTGGACTTCAGATTTCCGGTAATTGATGCATCTCTTGCTCTGAGAACTGGGCCAGGAGAACAGTAGTATAATTCTGTATTTAAAAAGATCAGCATTTAGGCTGGGCACAGTAGCTCACCCCTATAATCCCAGCACTTTGGGAGGCTGAAGCGGGTGGATCACTTGAGGCCAGGAGTTCAGGACCAACCTGACCAACATGGTGAAATCCCGTCTCTACTAAAAATACTAAAAAAAAAAAAAAATTAGCCAGTTGTGATGGTGCCACGCTTGTAATCCCAGCTACCTGGGAGGCTGAGGCACAAGAATCGCTTGAACCCAGGAGGTGGAGGTTGCAGTGAGCCAAGATTGCACCACTGCACTCCAGCCTGGGGGACAGAGCAAGGCTCTGTATGAAAAACAAAAAAAGATTAGCATCTAAAAAAGGAAATGCCATGAAAGCCACACTGTAGAAGATTTCAAAAAGTATGTAAGAGCGTAGATACAGGACTTGAAATTTTATACAGTGCAACTTCATTAATATAATGCATGATGAAAAAGCAATCCAGTCCACTTGGCAGGTTTTTCCTTGAGGTATCTGTGGTCTTAATAATGGTGAAAGTTGACACTGAGTCTTCACTTGCCACCAGGCATCTGTGTAAGTCCTCAGCACAGGAAGAAGGCACTATGATTCTCTTCACTTTACAAAAAAGGCTACTGAGGCCGAGAGAAGTGAAATAACTTGCCTAATATCATACTCAGTGAGTGACAGAACTGGGATACACCAGGATGTGTGACCCCCAGAGCCCAGGATCCCAGCCACACCATGTAAGGACTCCTTTCCCAACACCGCGTCATCTCTTTTTCAAGAAATCCATGTGCTTAGTGTCTGGATGCCTAACTCAAATTGAACTGCCTTGGAAATATTGAAATATTCAGATTTAGAACTATTCCTGGCACAGATGCTCAATGTGAAACAGCTCCAGGGCCACTAAACAGACAGCAGCTCAGGCAGGCCTGCTGTCGATATTGATCAGTTTCCTTGCTACCCTGTTTTAGTTCTTTCTTATTCAATAGGAAGATCATTAGGCATTACCAGGAGGAGGCCCTTGGCCCTAGCTCCCTCCACAAATTCAGGATGAAGTGTTGTGAAATAATTACAAGTCTAATACTATATTGCTATATTAAGGGTGTTTTTAGTTTGGTTGGGGGTGGGGACTCAGGAGGAGGGACTAATTTTTTTTTAAAGGTTTAGAAAATCGTTTTTTCCCCCTTCACCTTCTTCCACCCTTTCAGCTGCAAGTGCTTCCCCTTCAACTAGTTCAGGCCACTCTTCAATTCCTAAAACTACTCAGTTTCACTGCTAGGAAGAGTATTACCCATATCTAGCCCAATGCTCACAGCTACTATTGGTATTGTGGTAATAACAGTAAAACTTCATTGCTTATATTTTTGATATACGATGTTTCATTGTTGTTGGGTTTTGTTTTGGTTTTTGAGACAGGGTCTCTGTCACCAGGGTGGAGTGCAGTGGCACAATCATGGCTCACTGTGGCCTCAACCTCCTAGGCTCAGGCAATCCTCCCATCTCAGCCTTCTAAGTAGCTGAGACCACAGGCGTGTGCCACCACACACTCGGCTAATTTGTTTGTTTGGTTTTTTTTTTTTGGTAGATATGAGGTCTCCTTATGTTACCCAGGCTGATCTCAAACTCCTGAACTCAAATTATCCTCGCACCTCAGCCTCTCAAAGTGCTAGGATAACAGGTATGAGCCATTGTGCCGTCTATGATATAGTTCTTGTTGTGCATTACATTAATGTAATTCTGTGCCACTTTTATAGAATATTATGATACATAAACACAAATGTCCAAACCCTGCAACTAAGCTCAATAAATGCGAGTAAATATAAAGTTATCCCTATGAAAACATCACTTATCACTTGTATTCTGAGGTGATTTTTTATTTTATTTTATTTTGAGACGGGGTCTCGTTCTGTTGCCAGGCTGGGGTGCAATGGCACGTTCACAGCTCACTGCATCCTTGATCTCCTGGGCTCAAGTGATCCTCCCACCCCAGTCTTCCGAGTAGGTGGGACTAGAGTGCATGCCACTGTACCCAGCTCAAATGAGGATAGTTTCTTTTTTGAGTCATGGTCTTACTCTGTTGCCCAGGCTGGAGCACAGTGGCACATTCATGGTTCACTGCATTCTTGACCTCCGGGCTCAAGTGATCCTCCCACTTCAGTCTCTTGAGTACCTGGGACTATAGGCACATGCCACCATGCCCGGCTCTTGTTTTTGTTTGTTTTTGGTAGAGACAAGGTCTCCCTGTGTTGCCTAAGCCGGCTTGGACTTCTGGGCTCAAGCGATCCACCCACCTCAGCTTCCCAAAGTGCTGAGATTACAGGTGTGAGCCACTGCACCCAGCCTGATTTTTTGATGGGGTGAGGAAACAGTGTTATCTCTAGAGTGTTGGAAATTTCCCTAAACCTAGATTATGCCTGTCACTGAGTGGAAGATGGGAACATTCTCTATCAAGCATGTCATAGTGATAAAAAGTAAAGTTTGGAGGTGTTTTTGCTCAACCTCCTCATTGAACAGATAATGAAACTGAAGCTCAGAGACCTTAGGTACGTTAATCAAGATCACCTGGCTGAATCCAGAAAATGCAGAGACAAAAAGCCAGTGTTCCTATGTAGCATGAAACTAGAACCATAGCCCAAAAGAAGCTGCAGCTCAAGAGAGGTCAGTCAGCTCCTGGTTTCTAGTGCAATGGTGTCCAGTAAATGCTGTTAGCTAACTGAGGTCTATACTTGTTTCCTGTTGCCTTAACAAATTACCACAGATGTAGTGGCTAAACAACACATACTTATTATCCTGCAGTTCTGGAGTTCAGATGTTGGACATGGGTCTCACTAGGCTACAACAAGGTATTGTTGGGGCTATGTTCTTTCTGGAGGTTCTGGAAAAGGATCGTTTTCTTTGCTCATTTGGGTTGTTGGTAAACTTCAGTTCTTCACAGTTGTAAAACTGAGGTTCTAGTTTTAACTGTTTTTTATTTGTTTTGTTTTGTTTTGTTTTTGCTGTAAACTGAGATCCCTTGCTAGCTTCTAGGGATGATGGCATTCCTTGGCTTTTAGCCCCTTCTTCTATCTTCAAAGCCAGGAATGGCAGGTCAAGTTCTTATCATTCTGCATTTCTCCCACTTTCTTCCACAGTCCTACCTTCCTCTGACCACAGCTTCCAAAGTTTCTCCCTTTTAAGAACACATGATTAAATTAGGCCCCTCTGGGTCATTCAGGATAAACTTCTAATCTCAATATCCTAACCTTGATCACATCTGCAAAGTCCCTTTTGCTATGACATGCTCATGAGTTCCAGGGACTAAGATGTGGGCATCTCTAGGGGCCATTATTCTGCATACCAACCCAGTCCCTCCAGGACTCCACCTCTAGCCCAAAGAGGAAACAGGTTGGGCCCCCAACTCTCCAACTAACTATTCACCTGTTGTAACTTGCCTCCTTTCTTCCATTAATTCTCACTTTCAGTTAACTTCCTCCAAAACACAACGTTAACAATATCACTTATCTGTTCAAAATGTGGGATGGCTCTTCCTCATCCACATAATTGAATGTAAGTCCTCACCCTGGCATCCACGTAACTGAATGTAAGTCCTCACCCTGGCATCCACGTAACTGAATGTAAGTCCTCACCCTGGCCTTTAACGTTTTTAGGCCTTTGGTGATACTTGGTTTCAGCCTTCCTTTCATTTATATAATCACAATTCACTCTTGCAAACCATTTTTTTTTTTTTGTCAAAATGAACCACTTGTAACCGTGGGACCAGCTCAAACCAATTAACCATTGCCTAAGTTGTTGCAGATGGCACAGAGCCAAAATTGCAAGTCATGTCATTCAGGCACCTGCAACGAAACCTAATTGTTAACACCACCAGCCTGGCAGATCAGCTGCATTGGCATCACCTGGGACTACTTAACAATGCCATAAAAGCTTGACCCTTCCCCCAACCCGCATATAGAGGAGACACCTTTGAGCATTGCTTCCTGTCTCCTTGCTGATCAACTCTCAATAAAGCTTTTTCTTATCTCAAAAGTCAGTGCGGTAAGAATTGGCTTCTGTGGGAATCACCCAGCAAGCCCATTGCTCAGTAACACTCAATTTTCCCCAGATGCCTCAGGTACTTTCTCACCTCTGTATCTTTGTCAGCATTATTTTCTCTGCCTGGAGCATCCTTATCCCTTCCTCCTTGCCTTTCCAAATCCCGAAGTTTTCCGGACTCAAATGTCACCACTTGCTTGTTTCCTCTCACCACCTTCAAGGCCGGAAATAAATTTTCCTTCTAATTTCACAGGGCCCTCCTCTATCCATTTTTATTGATACTAAGCACACTTGGTTATCTGTTACAAGTTACACCAAAACTTAGTAGCTTAAAACTATAATCATTTTTGTATTTCATGATCCTGAGTCAAAGCTTATCCATTTTTATTGATACTAAGCACATCTGGTTATCTGTTACAAGTTACACCGAAACTTAGTAGCTTAAAACTATAATCATTTTTATATTTCATGATCCTGAGTCAAAACTTATCCATTTTTATTGATGCTAAGCACATTTGGTTATCTGTTACAAGTTACACTGAAACTTAGTAGCTTAAAACTGTAATCATTTTTATATTTCATGATCCTGAGTCAAAACTTAGATCAGGACAAAACAGGGCTGGCTTATTGTTGCTCTGTGATTTCTGGAGCCTCAGCTGAGTGGATGTGGGCATCCCTCTTGCCCTTTCTCTTTCCAAGCTTCTCCACATGCCTCCTCAGCTGAGGAGCTTGAGCTTCCTCAGGGTAGTGGGCATCTGTACATGATAGTTCCAGGCTCCAATAGACCAAAATGGAAGCTGCCAGTCCCTTTAAAGCCAGCCTGGACCTGATATAGCATCATTTCTGACTTTCTTTACTGCCCAAGGCAGTCACATGCCAGATTTCAAGGCAAGGAGAAGTGGACCCCCACCATTCTGCAGGAAGAGTATCAGATAATTTGAGGACATTTCTTAAAGAACAGAAATCGTTGTCTAGGTACTTAGATGTACAACTGATCTTTTCTCCAAGGCTGTGAGTTCTGGTGTATGATTTATTTTATAGCTCCTATGTTGCCTAATGCAGTGCTTTGCCTGTTTAACAGATGCTCAATAATTTTTGTTGTATTAATGAAGAAACGTGTTAAATAGATTCTTCTAGCCAAAGGCAATCACACCTAATTTTAAATTCTACAGAATGAAAAAAAAATTGGGGGGCTAGAGATCACTGGAGAGATTCTGAGAATAGATAACTATGTTCTTTTGAGGGCAGACTGCAGGCATGCATCTATAGTCTTTATAATGTGAATTTTGGGTAATCAATTTGGAGTTGTATTGAACCAATCTCTATAATTAGATTCCAATGAAGCACCTGCTTTCTGTCAAACTTCAGTTCATGAGTGGGCATATTATACAGAAACCCTTTTCACATCGATTTTCAATGTTGCTTAATAGTTTGTTTTGCTGAGTCAATCAAAATTTAATCTTTAATAACAAAATAAAATAATTTCCATTAAATTAGTTTTTATCGGCTCTCTGCTCTGAGGTTACATAATATCAGCTTTTAGAAATTAAAAACCCTTGTTTAAATATACAGTATTCCTTCTGAAATGCATTTAACTATCATTATATCATGAAAAAAATGCTACCTTTTTTTCTTGTAACAAGAACATTGAAGAGGTTTTCTGAAATGAAAAATACATTTAACAATAGTAATAATTATAATAAGGCTATTAGTTTTATATAGAGAAACGTATTACAAGGTAATGTGAAGAGTAAAAAAGCATGAACTTGAAAAAAAGGACTCCTAAATTCAAATCCTAGCTCTTTTACTTCTTAGAAAATTGCCTAATTATTCTGAGCTATTTTTTTCCTCATCTGCAAAACAGAGCTATTAATATCTAACTCACAGGGTTGTTGAAATGATTAAAAGGACACTATACATTTCTAGCATGTTGAGAGTATTCAGTAAGTATTGGCTATTATCATTTTTATTGATGAATGGTTTCTCAGGATACTGTCTCTAAAGAAGAGGAGGAAGAGGAAGGAGAAAGGGAGGATAAGAGGGAAAAATGCATAAAATGATGACAGGCAGGTACAGAAGAGCCAGGAGGGGTAAGGGACATATATGGAAATGCACTGGGGGCATTGGTGGGGATCAGTGATATCTTCTCAAAGGATGCTGGCCAAAAGGGTTTGATGGAGAGATGGAATATATAAACAGGTAGCGGTGAGACCATACAGGACAATAGAATCCTGAGCCATGATCTCTGTAGCAACTGCCATGGGAAGCCAAACCACAGCCTCTGCAGCAGCCACTTCAGGAAACCAACCACAATCTATGCAGTCAAGACTCAGTCAATGACTGCCAAGATCTCTATTTTTTTGGCTCTACTTCCAACTCAAGACCAACCAGAAAAAGCCAAATTGCCCTCAAACCAATCACACAAAATGCCCCACTTCGGCAGGGCGTGGTGGCTCACACATGTAATCCCAGCACTTTGGGAGGCCAAGGCGGGTGGATCATGAGGTCCAGAGATCGAGACCATCCTGGCCAACATGGTGAAACCCCATCTCTACTAAAAATATAAAAATTAGCTGGGCGTGGTGGCACACACCTGTAGTCCCAGCTACTCGGGAGGCTGAGGCAAGAGAATCGCTTGAACCTGAGAGGCAGAGGTTGCAGTGAGCCGAGATTGCACCACTGTACTCCAGCTTCGCCATAGGGTGAAACTCCGTCTCAAAAAAAAAAAAATGCCCCACTTCTTGTGTGCCTGCCCCCACCTGCCCCATGCCTACAACCTCCAATCAGAGCACACCTAAAGCCTTTTCTTATTCTGTTGATAAAGCTTTTCATTCCCCTAGCAGTCTTTGAGTCTCTGCCAAATGCAAGCGATGGTGGCTGACTCCCTTGTGTATTCATTTCTCAGAGCTGCCATAAGAAGTTACCACAAGTTTGGTGACTTAAACAACAGAACTGTATTCTCTCACAGTTCTAGAGGCTAGAAGTCTGAAGTCAAGGTGTCAGCAGGATTGTGCTCTCTCTAAAGACTCTAGGGGACAATCTGCCCCTTGTCTTTCTCTTAACTTCTAGTGTTGCCAGCAATCAGCGTTCCTTGGCTCGTGGATGCATCACTCCGATACCCACCCCGTCATCACATGATGTTCTCTTGTGGGGCCTCTGTCTCTGGTTCCCATCCCTTCTTATAAGGACACCAGTCACCATGGATTATGGGCCCATCCTACTCCAGTATAATCTCATCTTCACTAATTACATTGGCAATAACACTGATTTCAAAGAAGATCACATTTGGAGGTTCTGGGAAGCACATGAATTTTGGAGGAGGGGACACTGTCCAGCCCAGTATACCCTTGCTGTAGCTAACTCCAGACAAACAGCTATTCATTCCCACATGGCTTGTGAGGACACTGGCAGAGAGTTGGCAAGTCATGGGGGCAGAACAGTGGGGAAATCATTGGCCATGCAGCAGGCTAAGCTACTGCCATCACACTCCCCACAATTCGGAGGCTTCGTACACCGAGTCTACTCCTCACTCAGATCGTAGTTCATTCATGAGGGTGGGGCGGGGTTTCCATGCAGTGGCTACTTAGGGGTCCCTGCTCTTCTCTTTCTTAAGACTCATTTCATGTCCCCTCATAGTTCACTGGCCTGAACTCAGTGTGACCACACCTGTTCCAAGGGAGACAAGGACATGTATCATAGCCAGGTACCCAGGAAGAAGTCACATATCAGAGGTGGTCTGAAGCCAAATTGTGGAGAAGAGAAAGGCCCATCTCCTCTGTCCATGCTCCCCTGCCCTACAGCCAGATGTACCAGAATCCCCAAACTGCAAGCTTCACAAGGGACTCCTCTGAGGACCACTCTCTAAACTATCCCCACCTCCTGGACCATCCTTTCCATGTTCCCTCTTTACAATATGACAGTTTACAATATAAACTGCTCCCTCAATATGACAATGAGCAGTTTATAAAGGATGAAGGTGTAATGTGTTAGTCTTCTGAAGGGGCATTTGTAATTTATCAAGAGATCTAGATTTCCCCTTCAAATAAATGAATCTCTAATAGTAAAATCACAGCTCTCAGAAGAAAGGCATGCAAGGTAGTAGGGATGAGAGGGCCCTTCTAATCACAGAGAGTGATCCAATCAATCCTGTACCTAAGGGTTGATCAAGCCAGAAGGGCGTCATCAGAAGGGGCTTAGTGGCCGGGTGTATGAATTTTAAACAGGCTCCAAATTGTTTCCCAGCTTATCTACTTACCAGCTGTGTGAACCAGCTTCTTTTATTTTATTTTTATTTTTTTTAATTTTATTTTTTATTGCATTTTAGGTTTTGGGGTACATGTGAAGAACATGCAATATTGTTGCCTAGGTACACACGTGGCAGTGTGATTTGTTGCCTTCCTGTCCTTCACCTATCCGGCTTCTTTTAACATCTCTGATGCTTGATTGCCTCATCCATGAAACAGGGCAATATTAGAACGCACTTCACTGGTTGCCTCTGAGAATTAAATTAGATAAGACACAAATTATGCATCCAATGAGTGGTAACCATCGGTAGCCAGTAAGAGCAGCTTACTTGATATTTTTTCAGTGATAATGGAAAATTTAAAATTTTAAAATCCCAGCTTCTCAGTGTCTTAGGATCTGAATACATTGTGCAACACACACATCCTTCTGATCACTTGGGAGCCCCAGCATGGAGAGACCCTCCTCTCTTCATCTTTGTATTCCCCTCCACTGTACCCCTTGCCTGCCAGCCTGTCACTTTGTATGGAGCAGGTGTTGATCAAATTTCAATTAAAGCTCTGAGTGCTGGGGAACAAGAACGTAATACTTGAGTAATTTTAAACAACTTATAATTAATGTAATAAGGGAAACATTATTGATGCATTGAGGAAAACAGGTCTATCTGCCAGAGAAACAAGCAGATCTTCATTTTGGAATCCCACACTTAGACATGGCTGCTTTCACCTCAATTCTCATGGTACCCTTTGGGACTTCATTGGCTGAAATAGATTTGCAGAGGACACAGCATTCATCAGGCCTCAGGTGACAGGCCTCTTAGGCAGCACCATTGCTGTCTTCTTCTTCTTCTTATTATTATTATTATTACAAAACTCCCTTCAGCCTGATTGTTCAGCGTAGTAAAGTCCACATGGGACTAACACCACCTGGGACCCAGTGGACATTTGGGGAGTCCGTCATGTGTCAGAGCTGTACTCCCTGAAATCCTGAGACACACTCCCATTCCACATTCCATCTGCAAATGTGATGAAGTCCCTGTTATGGTTTGGCTGTGTCCCCACCCAAATCTCATCTCAAACTGTAGTTGCCATAATCCCCACATGTTGTGGAGGGATCAGGTGGAGATAATTGAATCCTGGGGGTGGGTTTTTCCCATGCTGTTCTCATGATAGTGAATAAGTCTCATGAGATCTGATGGTTTAATAAAGGGCAGTTCCCCTGCACACTCTCTCTTGCCTGCTGCCATGTAAGACGTGCCTTTGTTCATCCTTGCTTCCTGCCATGACTGTGAGGGCTCCCCAGCCATGTGGAACTGTGAGTCTATCAAACTTCTATCCTTCATAAATTACCCAGTCTCAGGTATTTCTTCATAGCAATATGAAAATAGACCAATACAGCCCCCTTTTATAAGTCCTCAGTGGGAATGAAACAGACAGCTGCTTTTTTCAGTATGGTTTAAGGAAAACTTGCAGCATCAAACTTCCCTATGATGTAGATGAATGTCATAGGGTTTGCTCCATCTGTGCTACTTGGCTGACCCTGGGGGCCTTGAGAGAAGCTTCTCCTGTGATCGTGGGGCCCCCACTGACCCTGCTCACAAAAGTTTTAACAGCCTGTTTGTTGTCTAATGTACATGCTAGTGCCAGTGTATAAGGAGACTGTTTTCTTCATACTCTGACTAGGCACAATTTAACAACTGTTTTAATGTATTATTTATTTACAAAAGAAAATATCATGGCCAGGTGCAGTGGCTCACACCTCTAATCCCAACACTATGGGAGACAGAGGAGGGAGGATTGCTTGAGGCCAGGAGTTCGAGACCAGCCTGGGCAACACAATGAACCCCTGTATCTACAAAAAAAAAAATAGAGTAATAAAAGTAGCCAGGCATAGTAGTATGCACCTGTAGTCTCAGCTACTCAAGAGGCCGTGGTGGGAGAATCGCTTGAGCATGAGAGATCAAGGCTGTAGTGAGCCATAACCACACCACTGTACCCCAGTCTGGGTGACAGAGCAAGACCCTGTGTCAAAATGATTGTCGAAGCTTTTCATCAGGAAAGTAGAAACCCTTAGTTTTGTCCAAAATGAAAATTTCACTTTCAGAATAATAAGTATGCCCAGCAGCTGTTGAGTTGCTTGCTGGAGCCCACTCCCACTCTGCAGAATGTATTTTCATTTTAACGAATCTGTTCTTTTCTTTCATTGAAAAAAAAAAAAGAATGCCTAACTCCAAGAATTATGTGCATTACTCACCTGTCACCATCCTAATTCATATCCTATTCATGTCCTTTGTACACAGGAAACTATTCTATTCTAGAACAGAGAAATCAAGCTTTGTTTTGTGTTTTTCTTACAACTTAAAATTCCTGTCGGCAGTAGTTGGGTAATATTTTATCTCTGTAGCACCCTAGCTTAGCATGGTAAGGAAATGAGTTGTACTACAGGAGAGAGAGAGCTTTGCCTAGTCATTTACCCAATTACTCACCCTACAATGTGCCCTTTACTGTTTAGACATGGAAGAAACAGCAAAGGGCAGCAGAGACAACCACCTTGCTCTCATGGAACTTATATGCTAGCACAGGAAGACCCACTCTATGCAAAGAAACTAAGTATGAATATGAAAATCTTAGTAAGTTCTATTCATTTTTTAAGCTGATGAGAAAGAGATGACTAAGAGGAAGAAAGAGGCAACTTTAGCCAGAGAAATCAGGAAAGGCCTCTCTGAGAAGACGAGAGCTGAGCTGAGCTGAGCTGAGCTGAAGGCACAAGAAAGAACTGTTTGTGAGATCCAAGGCAGAGTTTGGCAAATGATGACCTCCCACCAGATCCCACCCACCATCTATTCAGATAGCGGAAACAACACCTGCTAAGTCCCAGCACAAGGACCAGGAGGACAGAAGAAAGGCTGGAATGAAAGGCAGAGGATGGTCCCTGAGAGACAAGCAGAGAGTAGATACTACGGGACACAGGATATTTTTTGTCATCTAGTCATATGCTGCCATATGTTACCGGTAAGATGCTTTTGTCTAGTCTCTACCTCAAAACAATTTCAAGTAACAGAAAGCAGGGCCTATGTTTTATCATTGTAATTGACAGACTCTACCCCATCTTCCTTGAATGACTTGGCCTGGGGGCTCACGAATCCATCACTCGCCTCCCTGTTGCTCAGAGCAGAGGATTATCAACCAGAACAGGTGAGCCCCTTCTCAGCTCTGCTACTTACTGGCAGCGTGAACTTGGACAAGTTACCTCACTTCTCTGTGAGGCAGTTTTCCTCACCTGCAAAGTGGTGCTACTACTACCTAGCTCAAGGATTTTTATGAAGAGTCAATAACATAATACATGTAAAGCACATAGTAAGTGTAGCTGCTATTGCTATGACTGAGCAGAACTCACTGGGCACATTAAATGTGGGTGCCTGGCCCCACCTCTAGATATCTAGATTCAGTAATCTGAACTGGGGCATAGAAATCTGCCAGGAGGTGTGGGAGTCAGATGTTGGGAAATATTGCCCCAAGAAGACAGGTGTGAGGCCATCTGGCCTGGCAACCTGACCTAGCCTAAGGCATGGATAAACAGTAACTGTGTATCATTGAAAGGGTGGATACTCGAAGGGTGTGGGGTGGGATTTTTCCTGTGCCAGCTCAAGCCTGAAGTTGAGCAAAGAGCAGAGGTGGAGGTAAGGATAGAAACAGGTTGGGCCTCCAAACACTCCTCCTCTGTAATGATAATATTAAGTACCCTCCATTGTAGGCAGAGCCCTGTGCGGATTAAGTTGCCATACGGACAAGAGACAGGGAAATGCTGGGTACAAGAGAGTGGGTCCCTGGCAAAGGCCACACCCTCAAGTCTGGCCTCAAGGCCACACCCACAGCCCTAAATGAGAACAGGCATTTCTGTTTTTGTGCCCCAAAAGCTGCCTTTTGGCCTGCCACACCCCATCCTGCCCCCGTATAAATCCCAAACCCTACGCTCCGGAGCAAACCTGCAGACCAGCAGACCAACAGACCAATGATAGCAGAATGATGAGAAAGAGAAAGAGGAGTGATGTGGCAGAGAGGGAGAGAGAAGAGGGAGGGGAGTTTGGCCGGGGGCGGTAGGAGGAGAGTCCGGCTGCTGGGTGGCCCAACTCCAGGGGAAGACCACCTTCCCACTCCATCCCTCTCCTGGCTCCCGATCCATCTCGCTGAGAACCACCTCCACCACTCAGTAAAACCTTGCACTAATCCTTCTAGCCCACATGGGATCCAATTCTTTTGGGACACTGAGCAAGAACTCAGGATAACAGAAGGCTGTCACACGGGCCCTCTGCCCTTGCAGCAAAGCCAAGGGTCCATTGAGCTAATTAACATGCAAGCTGTCTGCAGATGGCAAAGCTGAAAGAGCTTGGTAACACTGGAGTGCAGACACCCACTCCTGGACGCTACCACAGGGCTGAGAGCCCAAAGCACTCATCCCAGCCTCTGCACCTGCCCATCTGCATGCTCACCCTAGGGGTTTGAGCCGCCGGAATGACCGAACGGGTGAGTCACACCCTTGTCACCGGTCCTTCTAAGGAAATCAGGGAACTCTCCTGTTTCAGTTGTATATAGAAAAATAGTTCTGTTCTGTAATTCTTAGGAATCTCTTGTGTTTATCTACATTCTTATCCTGTGGATGTCAGTCCTTGGATTGTACTTCATGGGGAGGATATTACAAAGGGGGACAAAGCTTCCTCCCTTTCCCCTGTGTGCCTCATTAAGCAGAGTTACAGAGGCCAGGGAGGTAAATGAGTGGGGTGGGACCGGTGTGAGATTAGAGAGTGGTGAAGACTATGGTGAATCCAAGAGCACAGGCTGTACCTAAAGGGCTGGTGGCTCTTCCCCTCCAGCCAATTATTGTCACAAAGAAATTCAGACCAAGAATAGTCAGATATTCCTATTTTCCAAAAGAAGCCAGATATCCAGATTTTTGTGCAATATATTTCTCATTAACAAATGCTGGCAAGTAATTCATTTTTTTAAAGCCCCATGTGGGCCAAACAAAACACATCTGTGGGCTGAATCCAGCCTGTGGGTGGGCCTTCAATTTGCAAACTCCAGTCTAGACTGAATAACTCCCGCTTTGGGACCTATGCTGACATCGTCCACCCACACCCCTACCCCTACTCCACCCCATGGCCTGGTGGTGGGACAGGTCTGTCCGAGGGCAGTCTCAATCCTAGCTGCACATAAAATCACCTGGGGAGAGAAAACATATATACTGATGCTGAGGCCCCATATCCAGGGATTCTGATTTAATTGGTCCAGGTAGAGCTCTTCAGTTAACATGCATCCAGAGTTCAGCTCCACTGTATTTGCAGGTGATGGTCTTGGGAGGAGGTTGCCCAGAAGTCTGAGAAACAATCCCAGGCTAGAAATCTCTGTCAAGGTATTGGCTTTTCTCTCCTTTCCCCTTGTCTATGGGGAGCAGTTATATTAAGTTAAAAGGAGTTTGATATTATTAAAAGCTTTGTCTTTCAATTTCCATCACTGTCACTTCTAGATCATCCCTAAATTCTCATATTCTAGAACAGCTTTGCAAGGTAGAGGTTTTGGTCCTGGTCCTGGTTTCAGTGAGGTCAAGAAGGGACAAGCTAAAGGTCCCTTGCCCCTCCTGCTCCGCTCCACTAACGTCCACATAGAGGAGCAGCATCCTGTGGGAGGGCTGAGCTCGGGAGCTCCAGGTGACAGCCAGCAGGCCAAAGGGAAGATTCTGTAACACCGAGGAGCCGTGCCAGGCTGTCTCATGTAGGTTTAAGGCATACCACCTTGTTAACAAACATACCAGAGGAAAGTGACCCTTAACGCTGGGGATGGGGGTTGATGCTTGGGTAATGAATTATTTTTAATCTGTGATACTTAGCCAAGTGTTTGGTTCAAAGTGGTCTATAATTGTGTGTTGAAGGAACGGAGGAGGAGACAGAAAGAGAGAATCAATGGTGGTCTTTATTGCTTTTCTGCCTTTCGAGGCAATTCTTACCCTTCTCATTTTCTCCCTATGAGAAAATGGGGAGTCTGCATGGGAACTGGGTCCACTAAACATTGTTTTGTATTAGCTGCTGTGCTTCCCAGCAAGTTCACGAGTTGCCAGGGTGGTTTCGTACAAAGGCTTCACTCACATATATTAATTGGCTCTTAACACACAGGAAGACACTAGTGAGGTTTTATAGTGTGTGGAGGTTTTTTGAGCCAGGAACCAGATTTCCTCATTTTCCCTGCACCCACTATTTTCCCTTTGAAGTCAACAGGAGCCCTGTTCAGGGTGTCTAGAGAGAAACAAGGATCTGGTCTAAGTGAATTGTTAGGAAAATGTATTAAAGTGCTGAAGGAAGATTAAGTTACCCAGAGAAAACACACGTTGGCCAGAAGGAACTGCAATAAGAACCATCTGAAGGAGGTTCTGGGGTCAGAGAAAAGAAGAAAATGTATTTTTAAAATTCAATTAATGCATGCAGTTGCCTCAGAGGAAATAAGGACCCATTGTCCTTTGCAGGTTTAAAATATAAATTGCCAATTAACAATGCTATTGGCAAATTGCTCCACAATTAAAAACATAGAAATGTTGTTTGAGGCAATTAGAATAATTGTCATATGTTAATTATGGGTTGATGGATTCTGCATGCTGCCAGCAATTACCTTTTGAGCCTGAGCTTTTCTGAACAGAATCCAAATCCATAAAGACATTGATATAATGAGAACTGTCTTCTTTGTTGGCATGCCTGCCATATTTTTAGTGTCTTCTAAGGTATATAATTATCTTTAATTAGGTTTCCAGAAGAAATTTTTAATATATGTTTGACTGGGTCACCATTAGAGAACCTTGTAACCAGTTTGAAAGAGGAGACGAATAGGAAAAAATACAGACTTGGGAGTCAGGCAAACGTTGGTTTACATATTTTCTAGCTGGGTACATTAGGCAAATTGCTCAGCCTTTCTGAACCTTAAAATAAAATGAGGAAAATATATACCTTACAGCGATGCTAGGAGGATTATATGAGATAATGTTTATATATTTCTAAGCCAGGTGCTCAATAAAAGCAGTGATTGTTTTTCTAGAAAGAGTAGAGATATCTGGCCGGGCATGGTGGCTCACACCTGTAATCCCAGTACTTTGGGAGGCCGAGGTGGGCAGATCACAAAGTAAGGACTTCGAGGCCAGCCTGGCCAATATGGTGAAATCCGGTCTCTGTTAAAAATATAAAAATTAGCTGAGTGTGGTGGCACATGACTGTAGTTCCAGCTATTCGAGAAGCTGAGGCAGAAGAATCGCTTGAACTCAGGAGGTGGAAGTTGCAGTGAGCTGAGATCGTGCCACTGTACTTCAGCCTGGGCGACAGAGCAAGACTCCATCTCAAAAAAAAAAAAAAAAAAGAAAAAGAATAGAGACATTCTCTCAGGATTGAGCCTCCTCTCAACTCTTTTATTATAGTGAAATCCTTGAAGTTACTATGCTTGCAACTAGGACTGTCAAGTGTGGCTGTACAGATTATGCCCTGCACAGCTTCTGGGATCTATGTGACTAGTGCCCCCTGGGGTTGTGCAATAAACAACCTTCACAACTATACATGGCCACTCTGCTTGCAACTGGGATCCTAAATTTACATCCTTTATATTCTTGGTCCTCAGATAAGCATGTTCTGTTTTTGTTCATTAGACCTTCTCCTGGCTGAGCTTTTTCAGCAGTATTGATCGGCAGTTAGTATATTTCCACCTGCAGGCCTGCAATATGTTTTTGTATATAAAGTTTTATTGGAATGCACTTGCACATATTATAAATGAATACGCTCATATTCATTTAGTCTATGGCTGTTTTTGTGATAAAATGGTGGAGTACAGTGGAGTTGACCATTGAACAACACGAGTTTGAACAGCACAAGTCAACTTATATATGAGTTTTCTTCTGCCTCTGCCGCCCCTGGGACAGCAAGACCAATCCCTCCTCTCCATCCTCCTCCTTAACCTACTCAATATGAAGACAAGGATGAAGACTTTTACGATGATCCACTTTCACTTAAATTGTAAATATATTTTATCTTCTTTATAATTTTCTTAATAATATTTTCTCCACTTCTCCTTTTTTTTTTTTTTTTTTTTTTGAGAAGGGTCTCACCCTGTTACCCAGGCTCCAGAGTACAGTGGTTTGATTACGACTCACTGCAGCCTTGACGTCCTGGGCTCAGGTGATTCCCCCTACCTATGCCTGCTGAGTAGCTGGGACTATAGGCATGTACCACCATGCACAGCTATTTTTAAAAATTTTTATTTATTTTTTAATGTAGAGACAGATTTTCACTAAGTAGCCCAGGCTGTTCTCGAACTCCTGAGCTCAAGGGATTCTCCTGACTCAGCCTCCCAAAGTGCTGGAATTACAGGCATGAGCCTCCATTCCTGGCTCAGTCTTATGATTTCAGATTCTCTCATCCACACTTCCCGAAACCCTCTCTGGTACCTTATAGCAGTCATCTACTAATCCTCGAAGATTTTAACTCCTGGCCCACTTTCACTCTTAGAGTAATATTCCATCATAATTATTGGTAATTTTCATAACCATGCAAATGATCTTTTCACTGTCCTGGCCTCTCACATTTTGAATCACATCATCTCCAGAGATTTTGGTTTCATTCATCATTTGACAAATATTTATTGAGTGCTTGACCTTGCTCTTCTATTCTCAACTACTTCTTCCAATAGTCATAACTTACCTTGCTAATAATAGCAACCCCTTAACAATCAAGCATCCCGCTTTACACCCATATCTTCTATTTTATGTTCTCATGATTCCTTAAACCTCCATCACCTCCACCCTTATTCTCTCTCTCTGCCAATGATCTTGCCTTCTATTTCACTAAGAATATTGCAATTAGGCCAGTGAATAACTGTCCAATGGCCTCCATGTGTTGAAGTGAAAGGAAGAATCACACATCTCTCACTTTAAATCAAAAGCTAGAAATAATTAAGCTTAGTGAGGAAGGCAACTTGAAAGTTGAGACAGGCTGAAAGCTAGGCCTCTTGCACCAGTTAGCCAAAGTTGTGAATGCAAAAGAAAAGTTCTTGAAAGAAATTAAAAGTGCTACCCCAGGCCATATATGGTGGCTCACACCTGTAATCCCAGCACTTTGGAAAGCCAAGGTGGATGGATTTCCTGAGCGCTGGAGTTCAAGATCAGATTGGGGAATGTAGCGAAACCCTATCTCTATCAAAAATGCAAAAAATTAGCCGAGTGTGGTGGCACACGCCTGTGGTCCCAGCTACTCAGCAGGCTGAGGTGGGAGGATCACTTGAGCCTGGGAGGCAGAGGCTGTGGTGAGCCAAGATCACGCCACTACACTCCAGCCTGGGTGACAGAATAAGACCCTGTCCCAAAAAAAAAAAAAAAAAAAAAAGTGCTACCCCAGGGAATATAGGATTAATAAAAAAGCTAAACAGCCTTATTGCTGATATGGAGAAAGTATGAGTGGATTGCATAGAAGATCAAACCAGCCACAATCTTCTTTTAAGCCAGAGCCCAATCCAGAGCAAGGCCCCGACTCTCTTCAATTCTATGAAGGCTGAGAGAGGCAATAAAGCTACAGAAGAAAAGTAGCAGAAGCGATTGTTCATGAGGTGTAAGGAAAAAGCCATTTCTCTGAAATAAAAGTGCAAAGTGAAGCAGCAAGTGCTGATGGAGAAGCGGCAGCAAGTTATCCACAAGGTCTAGCTGAGATCATAGATGAAAGTGCCTATGCTAAACAATAGATTTTCAATGTAGATGAAACAGTATTCCACTGGGAGAAGATGCCATCTAGGACTTTCCTAGCTAGAGAAGAAACATCAATACCTAGCTTTAAATCTTCTAAGGACAGGATGACTTTTTTGTTAGGGCCAATGCAGCTGATGACTTTTTAAGTTGAAACCAGTGTTCATTGACCATTCTGATAACCTTAGGGTTCTTTAGAATGATGCTAAATCGACTCTGCCTCTGCTCTGGAAATGGAACAATAAAACCTGGATAATAGCACATCTGCTTACAGCATGAGTTCCTGAATATGGCAAGTCCACTGTTGAAACTCCCTTCTCAGAGGAAAAGATTTCTTTCAAAATATCACTGCTTATTGACAGTGCTGTTGGTCACCTAAGAGTTCTAATGACGATGTACAAGGAGATGAATGTTGTTCTCATGCCTGCTAACGCAACATCCATTCTGCAGCCCATGGGTCAAGGAGTCATTTCAGCTTTCAAGTCTTATTAGTTAAGAAATAAATTTCACAATGTATTTCAGCTGCCACAGATAGTGATTCCTCTACTGGATCTGGGCAAAGTAAACTGAAAATCTTCTGGAAATGGTTCACCATTTTAGAAGCCGTGAATGTTCTTCAAAATTAACAGGAGTTTGGAAGAAGTTTGTTTCAACCCTCACAGATGACTTTGAGAGGTTCAAGACTTCAGTGGAGGAAGGAATTGCAGATGTAGTGGAAACAGTAAGAGAGCAGGAATTTGAAGTGGAGCCTGAAGATGTGACTGAATTGCTGCAATCTCATGCTCAAATGTGGGCAGGTGAGGAGTTTCTTCTTATGGATGAGCAAAGAAAGTGGTTTCTTGAGATGGAATATGCTTCTGGTGAAGATACTGAGAACACTGTTGAAATGCCCAAGAATTTAAAATTTCACATCAACCTAGTTGATAAAGCAGAGGCAGGATTTGAAAGGATTGAATCCAATTTAAAAAGTTCTACCATGGGTAAAATGCTATCAAACAGCTTGGCATGTTACAGAGAAATCTTGCAAAGGAGGGAACAGTCTCTGCAGCAAATGTTACTGTTGTCTTATTTATGGAAATTGCCTCAGTCACCTCAGCCTTGGCAACTACCACCCTCATTAGGGCAGAAGCCATCAAACATTGAGGCAAGACCCACCACCTGCAAAAAGATTACAGCTTGCTGAAGGCTCAGGTGATCATTGGCCTTTTTTAGCAATAAAGCATTTTTAAAGTAAGATATGTACTTTTTTTTTTGAGATAAACTCTTGCTCTGTTGCCAGGCTAGAGACAGGAGAATCACTTGAACCTCTTTCTCCCGGGTTCAAGTGATTCTCCTGCCTCAGCCTACTGAGTAGCTGGAATTACAGGTGCCTGCCACCATGTCCAGTTATTATTATTATTTTTTGTACTTTTAGTAAAGATGGGGTTTTACCATCTTGGCCAGGCTGGTCTCAAACTCCTAACCTGATGATTCATCTGCCTTGGCCTCCCAAAGCACTGGGATTATAGGAGTGAGCCACCACACCTGGCCGATATGTACTTTTTTTTTTTTTTTTTTTGAAAGAAAGAAAAAGAAAAGGAGAGGGAAAGAAAGGGCAAAAGAAAAAAAAGAATGAAAAAGAGAAAGAAAGAGGAAGAGAAAGAGGGAGAGAGAACGGGATTCTTGTTCTATTGCCCAGGCTAGAATGCAGTCTAAAAATGGGTATTAAAAACCTCTTTTAAGCCAATAATTGTGCTTAACAATGAAGACAGGAAGGAATAGGGGATGAAAATAACAAACAAGTAGCCAACCAATATTTTATTTAAACCTATGAAATGCTATGCAATTGCTGAGGAGTGATTTACTTCCAATTATGTGGTCACTTTTAAAATAGATGTAATGTGATACTGAGACAAATGTATGTTTTGTAGATTTGGGGTGGAGAGTTCCGTAAATATTTGTTAAGTTTACTTGTTCCAGGTCTGAGATCAAGTCCTGGATATCCTTTTTAATTTTCTATCTCGTTGATCTGTCTAATATTGACAGTGTAATGTTAAAGTCTCCCACTATTATTGTGTGGGAGTCTGTCTCTTTGTAAGTCATTAAGAACTTGCCCTGTGTATCTGGGTGCACCTGTATTGGGTGCATATATATTTAGGATCGTTAGCTCTTCTTGTTGCATTGATCCTTTCACCACCATGTAATGTCCCTCTTTGTTTCTTATGTTCTTTGTTGTTTTAAAGTCTGTTTTATCAGAGACGAAAACTGCAGCTTCTGGTAATGCTAGCTGGCTGTTTTGCCCATTAGTTGATGTAGATTCTTCATTATGGTGATGCTCTTTACCTTTTGGTATGTTTTTGGAAGGGCTGATACTGGTTGTTCCCATCTATGTGTAGTGCTTCTTTCAGAAGCTCTTGTAAAGCAGGCCTGGTGGTGATGTAATCTCTGAGTACTTGTTTGTTCGCAAAAAAAATTATTTTTCCTTCACTTATGAAGCTTAGTTTGGCTGGATATGAAATTCTAGGTTGAAAGTTCTTTTCTTTAAGGATGTTGAATGTTGGCCCCCACTCTCTTCTGGCCTGCAGGGTCTCCGCTGAGAGATCTGCTGTGAGTCTGATGGGCTTCCCTTTGTGGGTAACCCGACCCTTCTCTCTGGCTGCCCTTAGCATTTT
>PVKP010005945.1:0-86184 GCA_004027715.1 Plecturocebus donacophilus | reverse complement strand
ATCCACAAAACATACATTTTTCTCAGTATCACATTACACCTATTTTAAAAGTGACCACATAATTGGAAGTAAATCACTCCCCAGCAATTGCATAGCATTTCACAGGTTTAAATAAAATACTGATTGGCTGCTTATTTGTTATTTTCATCCCCTATTCCTTCCTGTCTCCATTGTTAAGCACAATTATTGGCATAAAAGAAGTTTTTAATACCCATTTTTAGACTGTATTCTAGCCTGAGCAATAAAACAAGAATCCCATTCTCTCTCCCTCTTTCTCTTCCTTTCTTTCTCTCTTTCATTCTTTTTTTTTCTTTTGCTGTTTCTTTCTTTCTCCTTTTCTCTCTTTTTCCAAAAATCTCTTCCTCTTTCTCTCTTTCATTCTTTTTATTCTAAAAAAAAAAAAATTACATATGAAAAAAAAAAGGTTATGTAGTAAAACTCATTTTCATTCACATTGATAAGGAAATAGGTCAGACATATTGCTGAAGAAAAAAATGGACACAGAGCATAAAGGATTAACAGAGTACACATTTTCATTTACTATGATGAAAAAGAATTTTAAAAATTATCTGTTTTACATAAAAACCTGTTTATTTATTTTCAAACATCCTAGAATCAAATGGAGTAAAATGTGAGAAGCCCCTCTTTATTCCTCCTTCAGCAGACAAAATCACCGTCAACAGCTTGATATGTATAATCGAAGATTCTTTTCTAGGGTGCACACATGCATATGTGCTACAAATAGGTAAACAGGTTTTAACTATACAAATGTAAACAGGAGTGTGTGGGTACTGTGCAACTTGTTCTACCTCTCAACGTCTTAGAAATATTTTCATGTCCACAGTAGAGAGCTATTGTCTTTATCTACTGCGGAGTATTATATGTCAGACATTGGTATGTACTAATTCAACAATTTCTGTATTTCTGTACATTTATGCTGTTTCTAATTTTGTATTATCTCAAAAAATACTTCACACAGTCTTGTATCTGACTCTGAGCACTTGTGTGAGTATTTCTTTAGGCTGGATGCCTACAATTAGTCATTAGATCAAAGGCTGGAGATGTTTCATGTGTTGATAAACACTGTTAAACTGTCCACCCAGAAAGCTGTATCAATTTCTACAATGACTGAGAGTACTCCTTTCCTCACATTATCTCCAGCATTATTACCAATCTTTAATATCTGCCATTTCAATGTATTGAAAAACAGTATCTCATTTTAACTTTAATTTTCCTGATTGCTTACGAAGTTGAATTTTTTTATGTTTGTAGTCTGTATTTCTTATTTACAAAATATTTTTATGTCCTTTGCCCAAGTTTCGTTTTGTTTGTAGGTGCTCTTTATATTAAATATCTTAAATCTTCTGTTTTATTACATATATTTTCCCATTCTTTTATTTACAAAATCCAATTTTATCAAAGTTTTGTACAAAGTAAAAAGTTTTACTTTTTAAAAATGTAATCAAATCTATCATTTTTTTTTTCTTTCATGGCTTCTGGGTTTTGTGTCTTGATTGGGAATGCATTTCTTACACCACATTTATTACAATTTTTTCCAGTATTTTCTTCTAGTTACTTTTACATTTCCATGTTTAATTCATTTTTTTATCCATGGTATGAAATAAGAACAAGTAGTAAATAACCTCAATATCATTTACTGAATAGTTCAAACCCTTCTCTACTAACTTGTGATGCCATTATATATATGTGTGTGTATATATATATGTGTGTGTATGTATATATGTGTGTGTGTATATATATATATTGTTCTGTTCCTAGGTTCTCGGTTCCATACCTGTAAGTGATTGAGTATTCCTGTGCAAACAGCACATTTACTTTAGCTCCATGGATGGCATTGAGATCCAATCAAAATTGGTCTATGCCTGATGTCTTTCAGATGAATGTTATAATCAGGTTATTACATCCATTTAAAAAGTTTTGCTGTGGTGATATGAAATTGCTTTGAATTTATAAATTAATTTGGTAGAATTGATATATTTATTATGTTGGGTCTTATACATGGCATGCCTCTATTTTTGTGTTTCTTTTATACACTCTAGCATAGATTTATCATTTTATTCATATAGGCCTTACATTTCTCTTGTTAATCTTATTTCTAGATAATACTTCTTGCAGTTATTGTGGATGTGAGTCTACTTCCTCATACGTTTTCTAATTCGTTATGCTGGTGTACACAAACACTTTTCATACCAGTGTGTTGGTGTTGTGCACAGCCTCCTTACTAGGCGTTATTAGCTGTAAGAGCATCTCAGTAGACCATCATGGGGAATTGTTTGTCCAAAAAATACCCCCATATTTACAAACAGTGACAGCCTTGTCTCATTTCCCAAAATGCATACCTTTTAGTACTGTTTTTGTCTTAGCAAAAACTTTTCACCAAGTTTGTTTCCTGTAGATTTCTGTGAGGTATATTTAATCAAGCCAAGAAGCTAAGCTAAGGAAGTTTCTTTCTATTTTGAGACTGTTAAGAGTACCAGAGGATGTGGAATTTATCACATGCTCTTTCAGCTTGTGAAGATGACTGTATAATTCTTTAATCTGTTAATTTAGTGAGCTACGGTTAGTTACTCTTGACTCAATCTTGCATGCTTTCATATAAATCTTACTTGAAAATGATGTATCTTTTACTACACTACTGAATGCAAACTGCTAGTTTTATTTTGGATTTTTGTACCTACATTAATTGAATTTGGTTTAGTTTTCCTTGTGCTTTATTTGTGCAGTTTGCTATAAGGATTATGCTAACCATATGGAATGAATCAGAGAGCTTTACATCTCTTTTCTATCCTCTGGAATGGTTTACAAACAAATGTGACCCTGGAAAGTTTTTCTTTTTCTTTTTTTGAGTCAGGGTCCCACTTTGTTGTCCAGTCTAGACAGCAGTGGTGGCATGATCACAGTTTCCTGCAGCCTTGAACTCCCAGGCTCAAGTGATCCTCCCATCTCAGTCTCCTGAGTGGCTGGGACTGCATGCACAAACATGTTTTTGTTGCTGTTGTTGTGTTTTAAATTTTTGTAGAGACAAAAGCTTGCCTAGCCTGATGTCAAACTGCTGGTCTCAGTGATCATCCCACTTTGGCCTCCCAAAGTGCTGGGATTACAGGTGTGAGCCACCACACCTGGCCCCTTCAAAGTTTTTCTAATTGTCTTTGTCTTTTGTTTTGTTTGGTTTTTGAGACAGAGTTTCACTTGTCTCCCAGGCTGGAGTGCAGTGGTGCAATCTTGGCTCACTCCAATCTCTGCCTCCTGGGTTCAAGCAATTCTCATGTCTCAGCCTCCTGAGTAGTTGGGATTATAGGTGCCCACCACCATGCCTGGCTTTTTGTATTTTTAGTAGAGATGGTGTTTCTCCATGTTGGCCATGCTGGTCTTGAAGTCCTGACCTTGGGTGAACTGCCTGCCTCGGCCTTCCAAAGTGCTGGGATTACAGGCGTGAGCCACCATGCCCAGCCTCTTTTTAAAAATAAGTTATTGTTCTATTTTTTCAGTTTCTCCTAAGATGTTTTACTTTTTCTACTTTTTATCAATTTTTACAGTCCATATTTTTTAAAAGTGATCACATTTCATCTAGTCTTTCAAATTTATTGGTTTGATGCTATACAGTTATTTATAGTAAATTATAAATAGTACTCTTATAATTAAAAATATCTGTTCTATTTGTAGGTATCCTTCTAAAATTATTCCTAATGCTGGCAATTTTTGTTAATTACTTCTTGCTTTTTATTCTTTATCACAGTTTACAATGGTTTGTCTTTTATTTTAAAAATCCTGTTTCACTGATCAAAATTTGCTATTTTACTCATTTCTGCTTTTTACCAATTCCTCGCCTTTTTTTTCTTTTTTTTGAGACGAAGTTTCATATTGCCCAGGCTGGAGTACAATGGTGTGATCTTGGCTCACTGCAACCTCCACCTCCCAGGTTGAAGCGATTCTCCTGCCTCAGCCTCCCGAGTAGCTGGGATGACAGGCATGTGCCACTATGCCCAGCTAATTTTTGTATTTTTAGTAGAGATAGGGTTTCTCCATGTTGGTCAAGCTGGTCTCAAACTCCCGACCTCAGGTGATCTGCCTGCCTCAGCCTCCCAAAAAAGCTGGAATTACAGGTGTGAGTCACCATGCCTGGCCTGGTTTATCTTTTTCTTAGTTTTAAATTTTTAATTCATCTCTTTTGTCTTCTTACTTTCTGGAAAGTAAATCAAATTCTATAAAATTTCTCTAACACCTATTTGGGTAGAATTCCTCAGCTTTAGAGAAGTATTCTTTATTAATTCTAAACAGTTTGCAATTTGTTTGGATTTCTCCTTTGAGTTATTTAGAAAATCACTTGAAAATTTCCAAGTGGACAGCCCCTTTGCTATTATTATTTCATTATACAAACACATGATCTGTATGATCTTTGAATTTTGTAAGGTTCTTTCCTTCATATGAATTATTTATATGAATGTTCCATTGGTTTTCCAAGAGAATATGCTTTGTATTCATGATGGATACAAAATATTTATGTTCGATGGTATCTTTCATATCTTGATCTACTAATGGGCAAGGGAGATCTGAGTTTTTTTCAGCTCTAATATTATACAGTAAAACTAGTTTTTTTGAGTGTGCAGTTCTTTAAATTTGAACATATGTATAGACTCATGTTACCACCACCACAATCAGGATACAGAACTGTTTATCACCAAAAAAAAAAAAAGAGAAAAAAACCAAAAAAACAAAAAAACAAAACCTCCTTCTCACAGCTTCTTTGTAATCAACTCCCCCCAACCCCAACACCTGGCAACCACCAATCTGTTCCGTCACTACAGTTTTGTCTTTTCAAGAATGTCATATAAATGGAATCATACAGAATGTAGCTTTCTGAGACTGGCTTTTTCACTCAGCATATGATGTTGAGATTCATCCAAATTGTGACATGTATGCCATCATATAGCTGCATCTCTATTCATTCACCTGTTGGAAGACATCTTGGTGACTATGGAGCTGCTATAAATATCCATGCACAGGTTTTGTGTGAATATAAGTTTTCATCTCTCTAAATAGCCAGGGTCATATGGTATGTGTATGTTAGTATTTAAAGAAACTGCCTGTTTTGAGTGACTGAGTCATTTTGCATTCCTACTAGCTGTGAGGAACTCCAGTTGCTCTGCATATTTATCAGCATATCAAATTGCAGCTTTATTTTTAAAATCTTTTGCAACACTGTACGTATCAGCCAAAAGAATCTTTGTCTCGTTTACTGATTTTCACCTTGGGTTCTCTATTTAGTCTGAAGTTAACACAGCCACATTTACTCTTTAACATTTGCCTGGTATATTTTTTTTCATCTCTTCATAATCTGTGACAGTGTTTTTGATTTTGAAAATAGCAAAATGGGATTTCGTGTTTTTACTCAAGCCTAAGGATTCCAGAATTTAACCTGTTCATGCTTACTATGAGGAAATAACTTGATCTTGCTATATTGTGGATTTTAAAAATTTCTATGTAGCTTTTTTCTTTCCTGTCTTGTTGGATCTAAAAAGTCCATTCCCTCTTTCCAGGCAGTTTTGTAGCTATTAAAGTCATTGGTATATATTTGCTTCCCTCTTGTCTCATGGCAAATGGCAATTATGCCCTTCCCTGGTCTGTTGAACTCAGGCATAGCCATGTGACTTTCTTTGGTCAAATGAATGTGAAGTGACATATGTCACCTCTAGACAAAAGCTTTAAGTCACAATATATGCTGCATCACACTCTTTCTTTCCTTGGACACTGCAACCAGCAATGTTCCAAATAGTGACGTACCACCAGCCTTGCTCCCAGATTGAGTGGTATTCAACAGGGGCCTCTAGCCAATCTGCCAAAGGCAAATTGTATGGGCACAAATAAACCTATGTTGTTGAAAGTAATTAAAATTTGGGAGCTGTTAATGCATCATCACCTAACCTATCCTTACTAACATATCCTTAACTTTATACATATTTTAATATATTTTTTCAATCAACACCTAGAATCAAACACTACCTATATCCTTTCCTTGAATAAGACAAGATCTGGGACAAGCTTTCACTTTCTCTGTCCTGCCCTGCCTCCATTCATGTTAAAACCTAGAATTTTAGTTGGACTTCGTTTTCACATGTTCATTAGTATTTATTTAGACGTTTTCTGATTGCAGGCAACTCTAGTGATTATAAAGGGGATTTGCAGGTCACAAAGCCAAAGTAGTTTGTCACACATCTTTATCAGTTTATTTGATTTAAACATCTTTCACTGAGCCGGGCACAGTGGCTCAGGTCTGTAGTCCCAGCACTTTGGGAGGCCAAGGTGGGAGGATCACTTGAGGCCAAGAGTTCAAATCTAGCCTAACAAAGAGCCCATCTCTACAATAATTTTTAAAACCTAGCCAGAAATGGTGGTGCATTTCAGCTACTTGGGAGGCTGAGCTGGGAGGATCATTTAAGCCCAATGGTTGTGGTTACAATGAGCTGTGATCCCATTGCCACACCCCAACCTGGGTGACATGAGACCTCGACTCAAAAAAAAAAAAAAAACAAAACCCACGAATGGATTCATTGTTCATTTTGTTTAGTTACTCTGAGAAAGATTTCTTCTAAGTAATTTAGTTGCTGATGAAGCATCTAATACCAATTAATATCTTCCATTTCATGAATTTAAGCTTTGACTGAATCCATTCTGCTATACAGTCCAGCTTCTGAGTGTTTCAGTTTTATAATCAAATTTTTAATTTCCAGAAACTCTAAATATTTATTTTTCATAGCAACCTAGTCTTTAAGGACACAGTATCTTTATGAATTGCTAAAGATCTTGATTCATTAATTTAAAATTTTCATGTTTCTCCTAGTAACTATCTTCTTGAACAGGTTAATTTGTTTTAATTTCATGCCTCCTTTTATGTTACTGGTTTTCTTCAAATCTGATGATTCTTAGCTGTCCATATTTATAAATGAAGGCCTAAGATTAAAGTCTGAAGTGTTGTTTTTTCATCCAAAGGGGAATTCTGGTTCACTTTCAATGAAGACAAATGATTACAGGCACTTATACGGTGATTATAAATGGAAGTGGCAAGTCACTGTAGTCAGAGATAGATCATGTGGGCAGTTTAACTTCAGTTCCTCCTTGTAGCCATTTTGGATAATTTCCTTATTCTCCGATCCCAGCTTTCCTGGGTCAGAGCTCCCACTTCAGACAGCTGTTTTCTTAGCCTGGTGGTAAACTCCAGAATCAGATGCTCCAGAGATGAGTGCAATGGCTTAGCTGTTCCACCCTTTAATTAACTGGTACTTCAAACATCTGCTTTTTATCTTCCAGAAATTCCACATTGTTCAATTTCTGGTTTTCCAACTCTGCTACCATTTTTAATATTTCTCCAGTCATTTCAAAGGGATTCTAGAAGAGTAAAAGAATGTGTTCAGTCATCCATGTTAACATTCTAGCATGTAGCTTTTAATCAGAATTTTCCAAAAAAACCCAATCATCTCCTATCTTGCTAATCCTCTGAAAATCAAGTGTTACTGTCTTGAGATTAGAGATTCTGTAAAAACCCATTTGAAATTAGACTAACTCATTATTGGACATAGAACTGGATGGGTAAGCAAGAGTGATTTTTGACCACTAGTAATCATGTATGGATTTAAGGCAGGATGACAAGCTCTTTGCTGTTATCACGTCTGACAATTTTCTTAAAAAAGTCCTGTTTGCATAGATTGTATATGTTCTGCTAAGTACTCAGTAAAGGTGCATAATACATGCTTGTACCTTTCTCTAAATCAAATGAAAATACTGTATTTCAAAATTAAATGACATTATTTCAGGTACATTGAAAGTTTAACAATCACTTACAGGGCTAAAATTGTACATATTTAGCAGCAAAATATCCACATTTATAATTCCAGTGGTATGGTTTTAAATGTTTGATAAAATACATGTAAAATATGGAAGAATTTTAAAACTATAATTATGTGTATGTGTGTATGTCTTTTAAAAATCCGTAAAGAAAACTGGGGCTATCAGGTACAAGCTCATTTAACTTCTAACTCTTTCCATCTTTGTCTTTGTCCACACTTCCCAGGATCCCCCAACTCTACAATAATTTTTACATATTTTACAATGTGATCCCATCCCTGATTTTATGTTTTTAATCCATATTTCGTTCCCAGATTCTCTAAGTTACTTATCTAACCATTTTCCACTACATGTATGGGAGCCATCTCAAGTTCATTGAGAAATCAAGTATGTACATCCCCATCTGTTCAGATCTGTTTCTTTCAGTCTTAAGAACATTAACGTTATCCCATGCTCCCTCCTTTTCTGAAATCCTGCTGCATAAATGAGCCTCTCCTTCTTTAATTGGTTCCTTCCTTTCACCTTACAAACATTTAAGTCCTTCTTACTCTAAAAAATTCCTCCTCAGCTAACTTCATTTCCTCTTATCATCCAAACTCCTTCAAAGAGTAGCCTCTACCCAGTATTCAATCTCCCCTCAGGGCATTCCTGCCCCTCAATTTACTGCAATCTGGCATTTTTATCAACCAATTCAGTGAACTGCTCTCATTAAGGTCACCTGGGACCTAACTGCCAAAATCCTGTGGACACTTATTCTCTGTATTCTACTTCCTCCTTCCTGACACTCTTTTCACCTGTCTCTTTCTCAGAATCCTTTTTTGCTTATCACTTAAACCTTGACAGTCTCCACAATTCTCTGTGTTCTCAACATTATGATTTTAAATATGATTTTAACTACTGCTTATATGTGCTGATAACTTTCAAATTCTTTATTTCCATGTCTTCACATGCACATCCAATCATCTATCAGTCACTTCCTCCTGAAATCTACAGGTGCTGTAAAATTCAGCCTGTCCCAAACTAAACTCTTCTTTCCAAAGCAGTTCTTTATCCCATATTCCCAGCCTCAATGATACCACCACCCAAACTTAAGTCACAGAAACACAAATCCACCCTCTGCCTCTTTTTTCCTTACTTCCCATAACCAAATCTTATTTAATCGCCTAAATTAGATTAAAACTTATTCCCTCCCTTCATCTATACCTTATTTTAGATACCTTTCTTGTCTTGTTAAGTCATAAGTTGCCAAATTGGCATTTCGTGGCACCAGTTAGGCATTCCCATTAAAAAAGGATTCTATAATCAAGTATATTTGAGAAGGGCTGCATACCATATGGCTGTCTTGAAGACTCAGAATGCACACTAGCCTCTAGCACCCCTGAGAAGTACTACTGTAAAGAAACCTGCTTAATTCTATTTATGCAGGGTCTCCCTTATGTTTGTCTAAAAATTATTTCAGTAGGATAGGAGAGGAAGTGGGAGGATAAGTCCTGTTTAAAAATCAAAGGCAAACACTCTTCAGAAGAGTATGATCTCCATGCTTCTTTAATGTATCGGCCTAAAGCTAATGATCTAAAATGCAAGCCTAAGCACATCATTTCCATTCTTTACTAGCTCACTATTTACTGAAGAAAAAGAACCAGCTCCATGTAACATAGATTATGAGACCCCAACTCATTCCCCTAGCTGCCTCCTTGAGCAACATCTGCCAGTGCCTGATGACGTTTCGGTAACTCTCAACTACTTGTGTTTGTGGTTCCTCAAACACACATACTCACATTCACGGCTCTGTACTTCTGCTTATGCTATTCCCTCTGCCCTGAGTATCCTTCACCTTCACCTCCTTATCCACGAGCCTCTAACTCGTTCTTTAAGACTTAGCTTAGGAATTAACACGACCTTTGGTCTCTTTAGTTGACCTTTCTTGGCCCCATGGTTCTCCTCCTTCTTTCCCAAACACTGACTAAACTCCCTCAGCATTCCCACCATCGAACACAATATACCATATTACAACATCTACTTGTGTGTCTACCCTACACTAGACTGTTAAAAGGCCAAGATTACATCTATTTCATTGTTTCATTCCTATAACAGTCAATCCATGATTAATGAACTCAGTAGTATTGTAGTAGCCCTTTTGGTTAACAATCAGGCAAGAACATACAGAAGGAATCTGACACTCCAGCTTTTCTCTCATCTCATCTCTCAAGTCACAGTCTGGTTGTAGGAAAGGTCTAATCTATGCATGTTTTACTAGGAAGGGATATTTACTCCAAAGATGTATGTTCATACTCTTACTAACTCTGCCTTTAAAAAATTCAACTCAGGTGTGCTTTATGATAGCCCCATTCTTATCTACTTATGGCATTCATTGGCTTTTTTCTTGGAATCTTCCTTAAGTGGCTCCTCTCTTAACAGTGAAACAGGATAGCTGATTAAAGCATGAGTTCTGGTTCAGATCCCAGCCCTACCACATATTTACAGCTGTACAATTTTGGGAAATTCACATAGGCTGTCTCCTCAGACTCCTTATCTATAAAATGGGCATAATAATATTAATATAGTTCCTTATCTTATAGGGTTGTAATCCATGAACATGGTTAAGCATCTAGACATGTTTGCTGTTCTAGTTATATATTCAAATATGTCAATGGCTTCTGGCCATGTGATACATATTTATTTCCACATTTAACCAAATGGTACAATTATTCTATTTATTCACTCCTATCCCTTTCTAGTCATCATACTCTGCTTTGTTGTTTTCTGTTTTCCCCCTCCACAGAACATTAGTTCCTTGAGAGAAAGGCTTTGTTTTGTTCACTGCTGAAAGCCATAGCACCCAGAATGGTATTGTACATACTAGGCCCTCAGTAAACACTTGATCAATGAATGCTGTAAACTATCAAAGGGAAAAATAGACTAAAAGTTTCATTAAATAAAAAGTATAGAGAAATCTTCCTTTAATGGGTTCCAATCCTATATTTTAAGACACCATATGCCATAATAAAAACATAAGAAAATTTATTAAAATTTAAAGGTGAAAACATAATTTCAAAATACTTAGTCATATGTCAGGCGTGATAGAGAATGGATGCTTTCTTGAAATTCGAAATCAGATCCAAGAGTATCACTTTCAGAATGTTCTAGTGGATTGGGTTTACTTTTATTTGTCTTGGATGAAACAGTCACTATTTTACTTTCTTTCTTGACAGAAACATACTTTTTCAAAGACCCACTTTTACTTGGTTCATAAACCCAAGAACTAGTTTCCTCAATTCCTTTGCTTTTCCGGTTTTCAGGAGAGTCAGAGTAGGAATGCAGGTCCTTTACAGGGTGTTTCTTACCAGAGTGTTTTTTGGTATATTCACCTGTTTTAGTCTTTTTCTCTGAAGAAGATCTGCTATTTCTGGACAACTCCTCTGCTTTTCTTTGATTTCCAGTTCCAGAAGTTGCATCTGCTAAAGGAGAACACATTCTAGCAATGAATCCTTCAAAAGACTCCTGCTGCTGCTCAGTGGCTGGGACTCCCAGGTTGTCTTTGGAAGTTACTAAGGCCTCTGGAGTAGAAACTGGAACATGGAAGGAGTCAAGAGGCAAAGGAATTCTAGCATCACCTGTAATTTTCTGAAACTAGAAGGAAAAACAAAACAAAAATTTAGTGACCAACAAAGCCACCCATTTAAAAAGTTGAGTTCAAAACATCAATGTTATTCTGTGACCTTAGAAGATTTCCAGGTCATTTTCCTCCTAATTATATCTTGCCAAGTGATTGCCTATTTAGCTATAACCAGGGTTAGGTCCAGCAAATTTTCAGTCTTTTGTGTTTTATGTAATTATTACTCATTTCTCTCTCCCTCATTAAAAAAAAAAAAAACCTTATTCTAGAAGAAAATTAATTTCTTTCCTATCCTCCATGCACATGTAAGCAGTATCCAATTTATAAGCAGACTGAGTTTTCAAGTCATCAGTTGCCAAGACCAGTCTGAGACTGGCTGAGATGGGAGATGGGGGCTCCAAGTAAGGTCAGAGGAAAAGCAGCAGGGGATTCCTGTGGCAGACAGGTTTTCCCCTCCCATTCCCATAGCTAGATGATGCCTATAATATACTGCCTGTTGGTTACATATGGATTACTTATTTTGAAATATTATCTATATTAGTACTTGTACCTTCATTAGTGTTCCTTCATTGTAAGCTGACTGCATACAAATAGAAACCTAGATGAAATATGAATAGAATAGACATTTACAAAATTTAAAATATTTTCTCTTTCATTTCTCCACTAAGGATAATCTGCTTTAAATCACAAAATTTCAAAAGAACTTTCTTATTTCTTCTTTACAATATAATATAATGAAATGGGCACAAACTTACTAATCTCAGTCTTGGAAAGGACCCCAAAGATGCTTCTGGTCCCCAAGCATGTGAACAGATCACTTATTCTTTCCTCTCTGACTTAGTAATTCCCTTCTTGCTAATCACTTATAGAATCATTAAGTTCTGTTCTATTCACCTACCTGGATATTTTGCATTTGCTCTAGGGCATTCTGCTTTGGTTCTGGTTTTTCTTCTTCAAGTGCCTTCTTTTCTTCTTTCAGTGTATTACTAACAGTAGAATTCATCTGGGGATGACCTAATAATTGAAAATCTGACTGATCTATCCCAGCCATTGTGGCAAGCTGCCCAAGCCTGGTCAAGAGAAGAAAAGGAGGAAAAGGCAAGGATTACTAGAATCACACAAGAACAGCTTACATTTCCCCGAACCTACAAACATGAAATACTTCTAAAATCTTAAAACCCATTATCCTACTCCAGACCACACCCCAATCCCTCCCAATTTCTCAGATCCCACATTTGTGCTTTGGGACTAACCATATCAGATCATCCAATCCTTTAAACACTGTCTCTTCCCCCAGCAATGTAGTAGATACCTCTTGACTTCATTTCCCTTACTTATTTTCCCTCCCTATTTTATATACTGTCTCAGTAGAAGCTGCAATTTTCACCACATACCTAGTGTCTCTCACCTTCATCCCCACACTACCACCTTTCCTCCAGTTCTCAAGAATAAGTTTGTTCCTTCCCTCACCAAACTGTTCACCTACAAATCATAACTCCATTAATTATCTATATCCAACTCTTTTAGTATCTTCTTTCAGCAAAATCATTCTTGATTGAGGACCACTGACCTATATCTCTATCGACCCTGCATATTAATAACAATTGTAATGTCTAAGACAAAATTTTAATTCAAACTTATTTAACAAGCAAAGTCAATAAAAGAAAAATTCCTATACATTCTTGAATATTTTCAATTAAAACTACCTTCAATTTAGTCTTTTAACAAGAATTACATTTACCAGTTACTCTATCTACAGGTTATTCATTTTTTCTTTTTAAGAGATGGGGTCTTGCCATGTTGTTCAGGGCTAGCCTTGAATTCCTGGACTCAAGTGATCCTCCTGCCTCAGCCTCCTAAGTAGCTGGGATTACAGGTGCAGACCACCAAGCCAAACAGATTTACTCTTTCATATTGGGCCCTCAACCAAGGCAGGTGTGTCATTTCTCATTTCTTTTAAAATTAATTTCACATTTAAAAAATCAAGTGTATTACTTATAATTACATAGTAAATATGACTTAAGGAAGCTATAAAAATTGCTCAAGTTCCTCAGCAAACTACCATTAAAGTCATGGAGGGAAGAATGTCACAGGGAGAAATTAACTAACCCAGCATCTTTAAGGAGATCCAAGAAAGCATGAAACTTCTGAAAAGAATTCTCAATGCTGCCCAAAACACCTTCATCATCCAGGATCATATTTGTCAATGACTGTGCGTGAAGGGCTTCAGACAAAGAGAAATTTATATTTCTTAACTGGGCATTTTCATGTTCCAGCTGTAAAAAAAGATTGAAAATGTGTGACATGATTTTCTCTTATCACCAAAATAGTTTTTATGAAACGAAAATAAAACATTTAAAAAATGTAATTAATTTTCAATTAATCTAACTCTCTACCAGTAAAGACAGACCATATTACATAACAATCAAAACCTGGAGACACTTGACAAAACTTCCTACATAAATAATATAAACATTACTTCATTAATGATCTTTCAAAAAGATCACATTTCTAAAAGGTTAAATTCATACCTGGATCATTCTATATTTAAAAGTAGCTGTTTAAGGTTTCCTTTAAATTAGACAATGAAATATCGAGTAAGCATATTACAATTTGGCTGTTAAGGACTAATTTTTGCCACCAAGATATTTAATATATAAATTTAAAAGTCTCAAATCATACCCAATTTACTAACTGCACAATTACCAATATTCCCCCTTTGCTTCTTGAAAACATGTACTCTCCTGCACACCATCCATCTTTATCATCTATTTAATATGATCTATCATCTTAATGATATTATCATCTAATATGATTTATCATCTATTTAATACAGAAATCTAACTAGTATTTCTCTGAAAGGCCATTGTGTTCACAATGTACCTTTTGCCTTACACAATCAGGTCTTCAACCTTTGCTGAATGATTTGTGTCTTCCAATCCGATGCAACACTTTCAAAAATTCTTCCTTAAACTTACTTTGTAATAATAAATTATAGTTATGGCTGGGCATGGTGGCTCACACCTGTAATCCCAGCACTTTGGGAGGCCGAGGCAGGCGGGTCACGAGGTCAAGAGTTTGAGACCAGCCTGACCAACATGGGGAAACCCCATCTCTACTAAAAATATAAAAATTAGCTGGGTGTGGTGGCGCATGCCTGTAATCCCAGCTACTCAGGAGGCTGAGGCAGAAGAATTGCCTGAACCTGGGAGGTGGAGGCTGCAGTGAGCCAAGATTGTGCCACTACACTCCAGCCTGGGTGACATGATGAGACTTCGTCTCTAAATAAATAAATAAATAAATAATAGTTATATAGAACTTTCTAGCTTATCCCCTGCTCTTATGTACATTCACCTAATTTAGTCCTCATGGTATAGATTTTTATCTGTCATTGTATTCTTACCAGTTTTCCATTATCTTTCATCTTATTTATTCATTTTCCTAATTCACCATCAGTAAGCAGTCTCATCCTCATCTTTTACAGAACTGTATATAAATGCAGTTCTGAACTGAAGTATAAGCCTAATAAATGCATTCTTGAATTGAAGCATCATGAATAGAAAATAAGCTCCAGTCATATAAAAGCACAGAAAAAGACAACAAACCAATTTTTACATTTTTAAAAACATGCTTTTCAGAATATATATCACATGATCATCAAATATAAGTAAAAAGAAACATTAACATTGTGTGACCAATTTGCAATATACTATATTTTCTCACTTTAAAGTTTATAAAGTGTGTGTATGTGTGGCTTAAAGTTAAACCAAAACCAAAACAAAAAGTTCTCAAAAGGTAAGAAATCTTTTATTTACCTCACTGACTCTTTTATCAACCTTAAGCCTTATCACTCTTTCCTCCTTTAACTGCTTTAGGCACTCCTCCAGTTTTTCCTAGTGAAGTAATAAAGTAAATATTATAATTCATTCACAATATGATCCTCAAAGCTCTTCCAGCTGTTGATCTCACCAAGTGTTTAGGGACAGAGCCAGAAGTGAACTCAGATATCAGGACTGAGCCTACCGCTTGTATAATATCATACCATACTAGGGAAATTAATTACCAAAAACATAGCAAATTCTCGTATTACAGATTTATTTAAATCCCACTCTTTCCAAAATAAATTTGTGACAGCTCACTATAGTAGGCATGCATATATTTATTGAGTCAAAAATAAAAATTAAGACTATGAAAAATAAATATCTATTCTCATTTGTGGATCCCTTATAATGGGAAGCCCTATTAACACATTTAACACACCTGAATTATGTAACAGCAAATTAAAAATCAAGTAACCAGTTAAAAGGGACAGGGCTCTTTTTGATAAAAGACTGAAGTACCAAAATTAGACATGAGAGAGATTCTCCAATTCCCAGTGTTGAGGGAAGAAACTCTACAATATACTTACATTAGGAAAGGAAATTGGTACCACTTTCTGGAGTAATCTTTAGTAAATACTACCAATTCTATGTCTGGGAATTTACCTGAAGGAAATCATTAAACATGTGGACAAAGATTTGTCTACCAACATAATGTCACAGGACTGTTTATAAATAATCCTTAGAAGCCAAAAGCCTCCAAACTGTGATTGGTTAAAAAAAAAATAGCACATCCATATGATGAAATGCTCTATGAAGCCACTAAAAACAATGATATGGGTCTTAACCAGAGTTAGTGAATGGTCATTTTTTTTGGGAGATGGTCCATAAGCTAAGTAAGATTCTCTGATATGGAAGAGCATTCAATGATGAGACAAAATATTTTGATACCTTTTTAAGATAAAAGTGCAAATTACAAAATATCCAGGTGTATATACCAGGCAGAGGTGGTTTTTATTTCCCTCAATGTTTTTCACGATATTCAAACATTTTCTCGAAGGGCATATATTTTTATACACAGAACATATGTTTGAAAAATCAGTAAATACCCTAGTAACTACAAATTCTTTCATGTTTCATTATCAGTTAAAGCCAACCAAGCTTTTATGGGAAAAAGGAAAAAGAAATTGCAAAATTCCTCTACTATTTACATAATGGTTTTAATATTTAGAACAGTTATTAAAGAAGTTCTAAGCAAACATGCAAATAAGCAAAAAACTCATCACAATTGGAGAAAGACTAAAATCCTCCATTCCTAACTGGTTCTAAAAATCACACAAAAGCACAATTACATGAAATTGTTTCTCCCTCTAGTGGAGGAAGTGAGAACATAATGTTACATTTTTATGAAAGCTCTGCTCATTACTCCTTTAAAAAGTAATTCATGCTCCTTAAAGAAAATAAGGAAATATGAAACAAAACAATTAGAAAGTAAAATCACTTAACATTTCACTACTTAAAAATGATTAATGCAAAAATTTGTAGTAATTTTCCTTCCTGACAGCTGTTCCCTTCTTCCCTTCTGTACATGGAGAAGTTGATGTTTTTTCTGGAGTGCAGCCCCAGAAATATCAAATTTTATCCTGTACAACAACACTTGAACATCAGAAGCTTGAAGTGTGCAGGCCCATTATATGCAGATTTTTTTCAACCAAATGCAGATAAAAAATACAGTGTTCTCCGATGTAGAATCTCATAAGGAGGACTGACTTTTTATGCATGCTGGTTCTACAGGCCAGCTGTGGGGCCTGAGCATGCATGCATGGATTTGGGTATATGCTGGAGGATGGGGTCATGGAATAACCCGAGTATACTGAGGGATGACTGTATATCAAATTTTATGTTAGACATTCTTCCATTTAACATTGAACCAATTATTTCTCATCTGATAAGAGAACTTGTAACTTTGACTTTTGTAGTGGGCTACAAAATATTTCACTGAGTCTGCTTATTGGTTCATGTAATCATTCCTTTATGGCTAACCAGACTGTTTCCAACTTTTCAACATTAAGATAAAAGACCCACTTTTAAGTATGAAGGCTTTATTCTCTCATATTTAGAATAACTTTCCTGTAATAAATTAATAAAAAAATGAATTTTATGTCTAGGCAAATAAACATTTTTAAGGCTCTGTGATACCTACATCCATATTGCTTTCTGAAAGATTTCTAAGATTTTATACTGTTCTTGGCAATGAAAGAGTCTATCACTTGGATATATCACCGCTCACTTTCCCATTTAAATAAGTGCAAGATATTTGAGAGAAGGGAGTATATTTTAGTAAGTGTTTATCCCCAGCATCTGTGCCAACCACAAAGCAGACAACCAATAAATAATTGCTGAATAAAGAAAATCCCTGTCAATATAAGATTTATGTGTGTGTGTGTGCGTGCGTGTGTGTGTGTGTGAAAGACAGAATGTGTTTTCCTCTAATAGATAAAAGCTTACTGTCTTCTTTAAATGTACATTTCTTTGCTTACTAATTAGTAAGTACATCCCTCTTTTAGGTTATTTTTTGGAAATTCAGACTCTGAGGCAGTTCTGGCCCTTCCCATCAGCTGTATAACCTTGGGCAAGTTGAGTAACTCTAGGCCTTAATTTCCTCATCTATAAAATGGAGATAAATTGATGTATCATAGGGCCCTTGAAAGGAGTAAATTAACACACATATAAAACTGAGAAGAGTGCTTGGCATACAGAATATGTTCAATCAATGCAAAATGAATGAACATACAAATGGAATTAGTAGAGAAGAGCTTAAAATGAAAGTTAATCATCTCCTCCTCACTCACACATCCAGCTTCCCAGAGGCAACCATTTCTTTGGGCAGGTTTTTAATTGCAAAATATGCTACACATATTGAAAAGTGCACAGAACACACTACCCAGGAATACTCATGTAACCATATACCCAAGTTTGAAACTAAAACCAGCCAGCATCTCTGAAATCCCCCATATCTTCTACTCATCACAAGCTCCTCTCCTTCTCCCAGAATTAAACACCATCCTCATTTTCATAATAGTTATTACCTTTATATGCATGCATCCCTAACAATCTAGTTTTGCCTACTTCTAACTTTATGTAAGGGGAACCATAGTGAATGCAGACTTCTGTATCTTATTTCTTTCTTTCAACACTGTTCTTAAAACTCATCTGTTGTTGCCTGTAGCTCTTGTTCATTCAATTTTATTACTTCTATAGTTTTCTCACTGTACAATCTAATTTTTCATTCTTAATGGACATTTGGGTTGTTTTCAGGTTGGGCTTTTACAAATAATGCACGTGGACCCTGTTGTACCTGTTTTTCTGGTGCATGTACCCTCAGACGGCTTTTTGAGTCATAAGGTATTTATAAACTTTCAATTGATAAGCAATGCTAAATGCTTTCCAAAGTAGGTTTGCTGACTTATACTTCTGGTACGAGTAGAGTGAAAGATTCTTATTACACTCAAGGTCTACAATACCTTCTACTATAAAATTTTATTTTTTGCCATTCTGGGAAGAGTGTACATCTCCTACTGATTTCAGTTCATTTTTCTCTTATTATCTATATGGTTGAACACTTTTCCATATTTATGGGCTACCTGGATTTCTTTTCTTTGTGAGGTTTAAGTCAATCATTCTTCTTTTTAATTCTTCCTATTTCTAAATAACATATAAGTATTACATGACTGAATTTTAGACATTATTTACTAACTTCTTGCTTTACTAAATAAGAGTTTGGTTCATTCTTACTTATTTAATTACTTATAGCCACTACTCTCAAAAAAGTTGTACCACTGTTAAGTTTTTCCAATGGTCATGATCTCATCAACTTCTAGTGATATACATTACTAAAAATCTAAATTATTTATCGACTCTAAACTCTCTCAATGCCCTGCTTTGTAAAATAAGGACATACTTTTGTCCCTTCTTTCCACCTGTGTCCACCTTCCAAACAGCTTTAACACTGTTCAAGTTAATAATATCTATATTCTGTTCTATATGCAGAATTGCCTACTTTTTGAGGGACAGACAGATCAGTGTTTAAGAGTATAGGCAGAAAGCTTAAGCTCAAATCCCTGATCCAATTCTAAATTTAAGTACAGCTTGGGCAAGTTCCTTCTTTGTCTTAGCTTCTTTCCTGAAAAGTAGAACTAATAATAACACCTACAACAGGTTATTCTGAGGATCAAATGAATTAATATAAGCAAAACACTTAGAACAGTGTCCAATATGTGCTACATTTGATACTAGTTATTACTGCTATTATATGCAAATTGATAATCAAAGCTGCAGACCAAGGCAGTATTTCCATTACTATGATTAAATTAATACTGCCTACTGCAGAGTTATACTGTATCTCCATGTATATACAGATTACACAACCTTCTAAACAGTTTCAGTAACACAGACCTTGTACAGAGTAACCACATATCTTAAGTTGCCCTGGACAGTTCCAGTTTACAACCCTTGTCTTGACGTTAGTGCTTACAGCACCTGCTTACACTATTAAAGTGTTCTGGTTTGTACGATAAATTAAGACAGGTGGTCACCTACTGCTGTGCCACTGAAAAGGGTGGACAAGTTCAAGTGGATTTTTCCCTTCTGTACATCAGTGGTATCTCAAAAATCTGTCATAGTGAGAGGGGAGACCCCCTCCCCATCTCCCTCCTCACAGGCCTCCACCTCCTCCCTCGAAATAAGGAGGGTAAAAAGAAATAAAATATCAAAGAACTGGAATCCGTGGTTAAGCGGCTTGCTAATGCCACTGACCAGGCCATAATAAGGCCTAAGGACTGGGAAAATAACTCCCTTTTTGGTTCCCAACATCTAAGCTATCTATAAGCCTTCAAAGTGTTGCAAAGAACGTTATCACTACCGGCCGGAGCCTGGAACTGGTTCACGTCCTCCATATTTGCACAATCCAACCCCCCTCCCCTTAAAGTTGCATCTGCCACCAAGTAATTTACTGCCTTTGTTCAGCTCATGTAACCCTTCCCCTTCTTTCCTTCCCGTCTGTGCCAAATATAAATTAGCAAATCTATGAAAGTCAAAGACTTTGTGAGGTCAGCTGCCCGGCCAATGGGCAATGACACAGTTTCACCTCTGCTCCCCCTTTAAGAGTTGTAAGCCCTTTAAAAAGGGAAAGCTGCTGCTTCTCGGGGAGCTCAGTGAATGAGCTCGGGGGGCTACAGCCCCCCACAACTCCTGGCCAATAAAAAGCTACTTCCTTCCTCAGTTCGGTGTTCAATAGGTTTGTTTCTCACTGCTCCTGCTTCAATAGTTTAATTTGCTTTATGTTTGTGCCAACAAAGCTTTCTCCTCCTTTGGAGTTTGATCCTCTCCCTCCCTCTTTTCTTCTCTTTCCTCCTTCTTTCTAACAGTGCCTAATACATAGTAATATGCTTCAAGGTTTTTTTAAGCTCGCAGTCACACAACCAATGGAAGCCACTCAAATCCAAACCCAGTGCTCTCTGCATTGAAACCACTGATCCCTGATATCCTATTATCTTCCTCTTGGTTTATTCCCTCATTTTGCTGGACTACGTTTTCAAATAACAAGAAAAGGTATAGAACAGGTCTAAAACATCCTATTCAGCCTCAACTTACGATTGACAGTTTGGCTGAAGGGGAAACCCCAGGTTGATAATTATTTGCCTTTAAAACTTTATGGAGGCATCTTTCTAATTCCAGGATCCATGGTAGCTGATGGGAAGTATGACAAAGTCTGGTTTTTATTGTTTCTTAGGTGACTGGTATTTTTCTCTTGGGAATTTCTTTCTTTTCTCAGTATCATAAAATATCACAACGAAGACTGTCTACTTATATGCATCTATCTAAGGCAAACTTTCTTAATTTTTTTTTTTGTAACTTCTTTCCATCCATTTTTTCTGTCCTCTGAGATTTCTTACAGTAACATGTTAGACCTACATGCAACCTTGCTACCATATCGTTTCTGTCAAATATTTTCCATTCTTGCCTTTCTGTTCTATCTAATGAGAAATGTCCTTAATTCCTACTAAATTTATTTCATTTATTTCAACCATTATAATTTCCAAGAGACTACCCTTGCTTTCCGCTATTCCTTTTTAAAAAACACCCTATTCTGTTTTATAGGTACTGTATCTTTTGTTCTTGTGCTTAACAAACCTAAGGATGTTAAGCAGGGTTTTTTCTTAAAGTATTTTTGTCGTCTTCATTAGCTCTGGTCCTACCAGGACATATCTTTCATTTTCCTTGTCATGTTGTGAGTTTTACTCAACTATCAGGTGAACCAAGGTTGTTTTCTATTTAAGAGTAAGGGAGCAGAAGATCACTGGGAGCTGATGACTAGCTTCTCTTATGCATGAAGAAGTGGATAGCCAGTATGGCAGGATATCCTCAGCTACCATTTTCTAGGGTGCAAAATCCATACTATCTACCCTAGTTCTCCTCAGTTACTTTATTAGTTTTCAAAATCAAATGATCTCATTTCAGGAGAGTGAAGGGAAGGCTGGGAGTCAACTCTTTCATATACAAACTGTCAAGGAGCTCCCTCTATGTTAGCACATTTCTAATTCCTTTCCTTCCTCCTATATGCATATTTGAGTATGGAGCTGTTTCTGTAGTGGGGATTAGATTCCCTCTGAGCTGTAGGCTTCCCCTGTGCATATTCTAGGCGATGGTTTTCCTCTGTTCTACTGCTTCGGTTTCATACTCATTTCCATCTGTCTTCTGTATTTCAAAAATATGTTGAAACTTCTTCAATTCTCTTGACTATTGTAGGCTTACATATTTTAGAAATTTTGATAACATCATTTTATGGGGTTCTTAAAATAGAAAAGAGCTGAGAGAATTCTCAGTGCATCTTGAATCAGAAATTCCCAAGTTATATTTCCTAACCTTCTTGGTCTTTCCCAATGGCTATAATCACTTTTAGAATACAATTTCCTAATCCTCTGGTGAAGAAAATAAATACAACACATTTAAAACAATAATGAATGTGACTTAGACATTCTAGGATTTTGTTTTTCCTCTGGAACTTAGTAATAAACCACTTAGGTGCTACATACTGTTCATTTTATAAATTGTTCATTTATAAAAGGAAGAATTCTACATTATCTATAGATTTTTCCCTCTAATAGTCTACCATTTTTGTAATTAGTTATCTTAAAATTTCTCTAATTACATATCATTAACTTTAATTTTAAAAATGAAAATCAGTCTTCATTTTTTGAAAATCAAAAAGTGACTTCCATCATCACATAAAAATAAGAAGACTGCCCTTCCTCCATGTGAAGACATGGTGAGAAGCCATCTGTGAACCAGAATGCAGGCCCTCACCAGACACCAAATCTGCCTGAGCCTTGATCTTAGATTCCCCTACCTCCAGAACTGTGAGACATAAATTCCTGTTGTTTATAAGCTAAATAGAAGTATATAAAAAAGGGATAATTACTTCTATATTTTTAAGTTTCATACTAAAAGAAAATTGTATTTATTTTGATAAATTAATTGTGGACTTCCTAGCATACACAAAAAAGATAAGGCCTCCCAAAGAGCCCTGAATCAGCTGGTTACATTCATTCGGTGCTTAATTTCTTTGAGTTTATCTTATGATTATTAAGCCTTCCCTAAATCTAATATTCTATGATTCTAAGGAAAAAAAATATATTACTGATGACATGTTTCAATTTTTATTTCTTAGAGTTCAGACGTCCTCCCTTTTACCTTGTTGTAGGATAAAGAACCATTCAAGGGATATGAGAAAGAAGGAAGGGAAAATCCCATACAAGCTGTCCAGTGCACAATCAAGCTTTCAGCAAAACTAACTGCAGTTTGAAATAAACTTCTCCATATCTTTAAAGTGATAGCATTGTACCTGTAATGCTTCTTGTTTTATGCTAGTTTTCTCAGGCACTTCATGAACACTCTCTGAGGAATCATCAACTTCTTCAGTTTCAGAGGATGAAGGACTCTCTACTGTTACTGTCACAGGAAAACCTGGTTGCTTAAAGAAAGAGGACAAGCTTGCATAATAATATAAACCAAATACCAAATATAAAGAACATGTAATCAAAGTGATCTTTCTGAAGTGTTAAGACATTATCTACAAATGTCTATCACTACACCTTAGCCTAACACAATCAATAACAAAGTAAAAAGACACTTATTCTTGCCATGTCATTGACAGAATTCTCTCATGCAAGGTTTATGATTTATATTGGAATTCCCCATATTATTTATTTTCTTTTTTCATAAATCTTTCCAAAAAGAACCCCTATTATTTTATTACATTTTTCTCACATAAACCAAGCAAGGAGGTGGGATAAACATTTTTTCTCAGATCAACTTTATACTGCAGATGATAAATTTATTTTCTACCATTACACACAGTCTTAAAGAAAGTATAATTATTAGGAGAAAAATCCATCAGTGGAGGCTTCATAAAGAATTGGAAGGATAATTTAAACTGTGAATAAAAAACACTAGAATGGCCTATAATCCCAGCACTATGGGAGGCCAAGGCAGGAGGAAGGCTTGAGGTCAGGAGTTTGAGACCAGCCTGGACAACATAGCAAGATCCTGTCTCTACAAAATAAAAACTACAATTGAAAAAAAAATTAACTAAGTACATGCAAGCAAATAAAACTGACACATCAAAAACTTCATCTTTTCCTCATTCTTAAGCCAAAACTAGTGAAATAACAATGCAATTCTCCTGTCAAGTTTCATTGTTACTGGAATGTTGTTCAATATGATGTTTCCAAATATTTCAAAACTGACTGCATCACAATACCCTAAAAAGTCCACATATCAAATGGAATTTCTATTTCTAGATCCTTGAGGAATCACCACACTGTCTTCCATAATGGTTGAACTAATTTACACTCCCACCAACAGTGTAAAAATGTTCCTTTTTCTCTTCTCCAGCATCTGTCATCTCCAGATTTTTTAATGATCGCCATTCTAACTGGCGTGAGATGGTATCTCAATGTGGTTTTGATTTGCATTTCTCTAATGACCGATAAGCATTTTTTCCTATGTTTGTTGGCCACATATATGTCTTCTTTTGAAAAGTGTCTGTTCATATCCTTTGCCCACTTTTGAAAACCACCATGGCATGTATGCACCTATGCAACAATCCTACAGGATGCAGGAAGTACACATGTACCCCAGAGCCTAAAGTACAAAAAAAAAAAAGTCCACAGATCAAAAAGAAGAGTGCTGGGATATATACCTATACAGAACAGAAGTCACAAGGATGCAGTATCTACTAAAAGCAATAAATCCTGCAGTTATCTGAAAATTCTGGATGGTAGAATGAGATGCACGCCCCTATTTTTGGCTATGCAAGAGGCAGTATGGAAACACAGGTGCTCCTTCATCTCAGTAGTGCTTTCTTTCACAGAGAAATTACACTCTCTAAAAACAACTGAAAAGGAGAACCTGATACTCTGATAAAATTTGCTTGCTCTAACACCAGGATGCAGAATGACAGGCAATGTATTTGATCCTGACGAGGGAGGAAGAAAAGCTCCAAGAAAGCAGAGGTTTTAGGACTGGTTGCTTCAGGCTTTAGAGTCCGGAATTTAAACATATATAATATGTATCCCCCTCAAAAACATTTCTTTTAAACTTAAGGACATTCTTGACAATGATAGCTCCATGTGTCCGGTGAGAAACAGTGGTCAACTTTGTTTCACTGGAGGCAACAGCTGATTTGTGGACCCAGAGAAATGACTTCCTTGTCTACAGATGAAACCGCAAGGCCTCCATTGTGTGCCATATCCACATGACTATCCTGTGGCGCTGGGAAATCCCAGAAAATTTTAAATGAATTTACTTCAGGGAGGGAAATGTTTTTGTAAGACTCTATTCAATTTAAAGAGCACAGAGAATGATCTTCCACCCTTCCCATTCCAACCCCCTACATATTATAAACGTGGTAACTACGTACCTGCAACTGATTATATATGTCACGTGTTTTGATTAATGGGAAACCCCTAAAGAGATATCGATAAATTAAGTTATATTTCGATGTAAATACACCACCAGCTAACACTAGGTAATAACACTTGTTAGTATTATGTACACTATCCATACATAACTATATAGAAATAACCTCAAAATAAGGGCTTGCAAGGCTCTGCTATGGAAAAAACTGAACAATTTAGCAGAATGACTTTGGGATAAGTCTCTGAAGATGCATTTCGTTTTTATGTTTAGGATGGTTCAGATTTCCAGTCTAACTTTTTTATCTGGTGATGTTAATTGTTCTCTAACTTACAACTCCTTGTGACCAAGATGGCACTTGAAATTAGTAAGTATTTCAAGAAGATATAAAACTGCATAAACGGAAGTGTAAAGACTGGGGACTCAGCATTACAGTTAATACAATAATTCACATTACCAGTTGTGAAATAAGTATAGTTGTCAGTTGCCTAATAAAGATTATATATATTCAATTTAATCTGAGCAATTGAACAGATATTTTACATAGTACCTATTTCCAGTCCTAGGTAAAATCAATCCTCTTTGTTTTCTTAAGCAATTGTTAATCCCCAATTTCTTGAATACTAAAAGTCAATCATTTGAAAATGATTTATAGTAATCTAATTCATTTATTAAGCCTAAAATTATAGTATAACAATTTTAAAAGATTTTTTTGACAAAAATTACTATAAACAGCTATCTCCTAGGTAACTGGCTAAAACTAGTTATATCTGGTTTGATTCACTAAACATGATTCTTAGGCCAGTTAGCTGAGTTAGATTAAGTGTAATCAACACTTCCCATCCATTTTGTACTGAACTATTTCCTATGCTTTACAATGCCCTTTCCACATTATTAAATATCCAAATTCCTATTTCTGTCCTATAGGGCTTGGTTTAACTGCACGTGCTTTAAATGAAACCTTTTCTCACCTGCACAAATGGAGATACTTTCAGTTTCTTCTGGACTCCCACAGGGATACAGCTTGTTGTGACACTTAATCACTTGAAACCCTAATTAGAATTATTTTTTGTTTTTCTTCCTTAAAGGATTCATGAGGCAGAAGCCATCTATGAGTCATTTTTACCCTATAGATACAAGTGGAGAGCTCTCACATAATAGAAGCGACAAAATAATTAATTTTGAATCCCATTTTTATCCTAAAAGATGGGAAATAAAAATACCCTACCTGTTCCTTTTTGCACGTGCTGCAGTACGCCATGGCAAGAAACCAGACACACCAGGTGGTAGAGGTGCGGGCGCATAATATTCTTTACCAAGGGAGTGTTTTCTGCCACTACTTACAGGTTTCTTTGTAGCCAATCCTACTTGAGAAAAGAATCAAAATGCACTAAAGGTCTACAAATTAATTAGCACATGTGCATACTCTTAAAAGAATACAAATGTGCACGTGACAATGACACCAACACCATTAAAACAGGATCAATTTGTAAAAATCTTTTTACATGGGCCAGTAATGTTTTAAAAATATAAGATGTCTACAGTAACAAGTTATCTCTTGAGACATGCAGCGCATGCAAAAGTAAATAAATCATGTAACCCAAAGAATGAAAGATTATATGTGACACATTTCATTATGCATCATGCAGAAATATTAAGTTATTAAATCTCAGAACATGTTTGGCATTCCTGAATCTCAAGGACAGAACATAGATACACTCATGACTCCTACCAAACAACCTTCTGAACTGGCCCAAAATTTCAATCTGAGATTAATTTTATCATGTAAAAAATTATCAAAGTTGTAAGACTGAAGGTAGTTGGGTGGTAGGTGAGTCAATGTTGCCCACCTGTAAGTCTGTCGACCTTCAGTACTCACTTGGTTTTACAGAACACAAAGAAACAAACGAAACCTACTGTATAAAAGAATGAAATGTAAAGTCTTATCCTACATTTTCAATAAGTAAAGGCAAGTATCTTTGTACAAAATACTTGGTAGCAAAAGCTAGACCTACCTATTAATATTTTATTTAAAACAAATAATGTATTAAAATTCACATTTAAATATATAATTGCTTCTGATATCACTGAGAACAAAGAATACAGGTTTATTAAAATGGTTACATGTATCCATCCAATCTATTTTACTATGTAAGATTTACTTTAGCAGCATTAGAACAGCATCTACAAGAACATGTATGTGGTAATACAGGACAAATATTTCCCAGTGTAACTTATTGATAATCACCACATGGTGCTATGGAATTTCTCCAGACAAATTTATATACCTCTTAAAATATATAGGAGCTCTGTTGGTCATGTGCTGTTTTTAATATAATTATCCTCAAAAAATGTTCCTATGCCTTGTTTGTATGTGTAGACAGTATTTGTTTGTTTGTTTTTCTTAGAGATAGACTCTTGCTCTGCTGCCCAGGCTGGGGTGCAATGGCACAATCTTGGCTCAATGCAACCTCCGCCTTCCAGGTTCAAGCAATTCTCCTGCCTCAGCCACCTGAGTAGCTGGGATTACAGGTGCATGCTGTCACGCTTGGCTAATTTTTTGTATTTTAGTAGAGACAGGGTTGCCCAGGCTGGTCTCAACTCCTGAGCTCAGGCAATCTGCCTGCTACGGCCTCCCAAAGTGCTGGGATTACAGGTGTGAGCCACGGCACCCAGCCACAAATAAAAACTATAATTAAACCAAACTAATTTACTTATCTTGTTAGGAGATGATGAAAAAATTATAGTGAAAGTTCCTGTCTTCTTTCTGAACAAATAATTGAAATATGAATGTGACATAATTTATATAAGTTATATAACCCCTACCTATACTCATTGATACCTAACTATTAAATATATAGCCAGACAGTGATTGGCTTACCTCTATGTCTCCAAATAACTGAGGCAAATACAAAAAAAAGCCCAAGAAATAAAGTTACTCTTAAAATGCCTCAGTGAGCTTGCAAACTTCAGTCACATTTCCAATTTCTTTAATCATGCTAAGAAAAAAAATTTGTTTTTTATTCTCATTCAATGATGTCCTATTATGTGCCACTAGCTACTAAAATCACAACATTTCTAATATATTTTATATTTTTTATGTCAAATTGTTTTATATCCTAGCCATTTTTAAGCATACAGTTCAGTGATATTAAGTCAAATTATATCTTTTAAAAATTTCAAGTAGCATCCAAATAAAAGATTATCTGGTGTTAACTGTTCGGTGATCTTAATGTACAGGGTATGTAACCAAAGTCACCACAAACCTTTTTCTGTGATTATAAACATAAAAAATTTATTTTGTTTCCTCTGTATTAGTGTTCCTGGTTTTACTCTTTCAAAATTCAAAGTTACTAACAAGGTCACTTTCATATTAGATTTGGCTTAACTTATTTCACTGTCACTCATTCTTATCACTAAAAAAAGCCTACTTATGACTAAAGATAATATGTTCTAGAAAACAAAACTTAAAGACTCTTTAAAAAAATACAAAAATATCAGAACTAGATTATATTAAATTTATATATTCAGGAGAATATGAAATTTATGCCATTAGCTGTTAAGGAGTTTTATAAAGATTTTTTTCATTACCCTTGGTCACAAAATTATAGATAATTTCAAAATTCCAGACTAAATATTATTTGGCAGATCAAATAAACAATAAATCTCAAACAATTAGGGAATGTTTGTCTAAAATGTTCCATCTCTGGATAATAAATTTACCTGCAGTATTGTTTTATAAGGATTACATACATTTTAAGGTTTTTCACCATTGAAAGAAGCAAGGTATTACCTGATTCAACAACTTTGGGTAAATATTTGCAAGGAAGGAGGAGGAAACAAGGGAAAAAAATGGAACTGGGAAAAATTTTGTTTTCTATAGTATGAAAGGGTAATTCTTCATTAACAACAACAACAAAAATCATACAAAAGCACTGCTAAACTGTCATCAAAGTGCATCCCAAATTTCAATTGCAAAGTATCAAAAGTAATCATCAATCAGAAAACATACCCAAAATGATGAATATTATATAAAAACAAACAAGGGTAATTTAAAAAATGAAGTACTAGCATTCTTTCCTAATGATTCATTTACTATTTCTACATTCCATAAATTCTCATAATTTTATCAGAACAGTTATAGCCCTCATAATATGTATGGAGTCAATACTGGTTGTTACTGTCAATAATACACAATGAGAAGAGATTTTAACATATTAGAGTATTAGTAGCATTAAAAAGCCAAGACAGAAAAGGTTACCAATTCTAATAGTAGCTTTTCCTTTGTGACCACTTCCTAGAATTATAGTTCTCTTTTTCTGTTTCGCAGTTTTGGCTGGTTCCTTCACTGATGGAGAAGTTATCCACTGGTACTAGGAGAGAATAAATACTCCATATCAGTTATAGGTCATTTATGAGGGCTTGGTCTTAAATGGAAATTGTTAAGATATTCTAAGTTAATAAAAGGTTTGCAATCAGCAATTCTGGGATCCTGAATTAAAGAATCATATGGTATTTACAAAAATAGAAAAGACATTTGATTTGACTGAAAATTTAAGATGGCAGAAAAGTGCCTTAATAGTTTCATTTTATTAAAAACAGACAAAAAGCTGGGCACAGTGGTATATACCAATAATCCTAGCTACCTAGGAGGCTGGGAAGGGGGAAGATCACTTGAGTTCAGGAGTTTGAGGCCAGGCTGGGTAAGACAGTAAGATCCCAGAAGAAAAACAACAATAAAAGAGAAATTCTTTCTGGAGGAATAAAACATGATATACCTCTGATTTAGCACTCCTTCCATTCTGGAGAACTTTTCTGATAACTGCTTTCATCATAGAATGATCTAAAGTAAAATAAAAATTGAAATTACAGTAACTGTTTCCCAATGAGTGGCTATTCCCATTTAAAAACAAAAGCCAACTAATTATTGCTTTTCCCATGAAATTAAATATAAATTCCATATAATGTAATTATATGCCTTTTCCACTTTTGAGTATTCTAACTTCTTCCTCAAACACAAAATAAAGTATGCCAACACACATATCGTCCCTAGTGGCTACTATTTTGGCAGCAGCAAAGATCAAATCTAAACACTTTGGAACTAAAGCAGCTTTAGATACCTCTACATAGGAAATCAAAAGCCTAGACACTGTCCAGATACTTAGATGCCTAAAAGGCACCTAATATACCCAAATCAAAGTCATGATGCGCCCTCAAAGCTGCTCTTCTCCACAACCTCCTTTTCTCTATAAATGGTACCATCCAGTTGTATGCAAAATCATCTAGGACTTTAACAAAAATGACTATTTCCTTTATATCCCACAAGTCTTGTTAGCTACATTGCTTCAACCACTTTTTTAAATTTTTTTTATTTTTTAAAGATGGGGTTTCACCATGATGGCCAGGCTGGTCTTGAACTCCTGACCTCAGGTGATCCACCCACCTCGGCCTCCCAAAATGCTAGGATTACAGGCATGAGCCACCGCCCCTGGTCACTTCAACCACTTTTACCACCTCCAACCTTCCACCCTAAGCGAAGCCACAGCCATCTCTAACTTGGATCAGTGTGAGTCTCCTAACTGGTCTCCCTCTCCCTTTTATAGCCCCCTACAAGACTGTTCTCCACACCAAGTCATCTGATTGAATTACTACTTGGAAAATAACGCTTATCAGCTCAAAATCCTCCCATGGTTTTCATCTCATTTAGAATTATCTAAGTCCTTACTTTGACTTTCAAACCTTACAAGATCAGGCCCCTGTCTAGTTGTCTGACTTCATAGGATACCAGGCTCTTCCTCACTCAGTGCTCCAACCATACTGGCCTTCTTGCTTTTCCTTAAATACTCCATCCACCCTGCCGCCTACGTACCTACATATTCATTGCTTCCTCATCCTGGAATGGACTTTATCTGCATCTTCCATGGCTTGTTCCTCTCTTAATCAGGTCTCTGCTCAAATGTCACTTTTTTAGTGGAGCTATCCCCTAACAAACGTATCTAATATAGCCCTACCTGCCCCCATCTATCTTCTTACCTTAAGGTATTTTTGCACTTCCTACCATCTAAATTACATTAACTATCTGAGCTCTGATACCACAACCCCACTAGAATGTAAGCTCTATGAGAGCAAGGCTTTTTACTGCTATATGTTTAGTGCCTAAACCAGCATCTAGCAGATAAAAGTATTCAAAAATTACTTGTCAAATCAACAAATGAATGAAATACTATTTCTAAAAATTCAGAAGTTCCACAAGAAGAAAATAATGCACTTAGTGGGAGCAAATTTATTGTCTAGGTTCACTCCCATTCAGAGTAGCAGTCAAGAGCAACTGAAGTATAACTCTTTTCATCAGTAAATTATCTACTAAAAGTACAAAAAAAAACTAGCTGGGCGTGGTGGCGCTCGCCTGTAGTCCCAGCTACTTGGGAGGCTGAGGCAGGAGAATTGCTTGAACCTGGGAGGTGGAGGTTGCAGTGAGCCAAGGTCACGCCACTGCACTCCAGCCTGGCACCTGGTGACGGAGGAGTGAGACTCTCAAAAAAAAAAAAAACATACAAAAGTGCAAGATTGTAGTGACATACCAATGAGTGGATTTTTTCTTATATCCAGAACGACTAGAGTTCTATTGGTTTCAAGGGCCTCTAGCAAAGCCTTTGCTCCTTCATTGGTAAGGCCGCACTGTTGCAGGTCAAGAGCTTTTGACGAAAGACAAAGGGTCACTTGTTAATTCCATAGAGATTTAACATACAGACAACTCCCATTTATTAATGCCTGGAAGACTCCTGCCCAAGACTACTCATGGCCAGTTTTTAATCTTGGGTATTGAGAAAATAAAAATAGAAAAGCATATGCATACACATAGTCCAAAAAAGAAATCCTCTTCTTGGATGTGCCATGATTATCTTCCCTTGAGTACCAATAAATTATCCAACACATTTTACAATTACAGAGTTGAAAAACAACTCTATATAAAACATTACAGAGTATCTGTTCATAATTATGAAGGATGCTAGTGACAGTGTAAACCTCATAGGCAAAAACTGGGTGGAGCTCAGAAATTGCACTAGATTCATCATCAAACTCAATTCAAACTCGAAATGACTAAAAAAATTACATTAAAAAGGGAAAAGAAAATAGAAGATTGTAAAAACTGTTAGTTTTAGAATAAAAACGACAAAGAAAGAACTCTAAGGGGATAGAAATAATGAATCCAAAGAATGTGTGAATAGAGATTACACACTAAAAACCTATCGGGAGAAAATGATGGTCAAGAACTCTCCCTCAAGTAAAAGGTCAAATAACTAAACAAATGCTCATGAATACTAGTAACACCTAGGTTAAACAATCTACTCACTTAAACCCAAAAGGATTATCACAAAAGTACAGGTATAAAAAAAAAAAATCACAGCAAAAGCACCATATATACCATTACATTAAAATAACTGCAGTGTTTCAAAACCCCATGTTATCATGTTATGGACTACATGTTTGTATGCCCCAAAAATATATATTGAAACCCTAACCCCCAACAGGGTATTAGGAAGTGGGGCCTCTGACAGATAATTAGGTTCAGTTGAGGTCTCAAGAGTGGAGCCCTCATTATGGGATTAATGTCCTTTTAAGAAAAAAAAGAGACTAGAGCTCTCTTGCCACCATTTCAGGATACAAAAGCCTTCCATAAGCTAGGAAGAATGCCCTCACCTCACACCTATCTACTGGCATCTGGATTCTGGATTTCCCAGTCTCCAGAACTGTGAGAAATAAATGTTTTCTCTTTAAGCCACCCAGAATATAATTCTGTTATATGCTTCTGTAACAGAATATCACAGAATATATTATGAAGCCCTAACTAGGACACCACAAGACACACAGAAATAAGTCAGATACATGGATCTGATAGAATACGGTACAACCTTTACAAATTCTTACTGCAGAAGAATGAGCATAGGATGTAATTATCCAACTAGCCAAATTAATAAAAATAGCCAGTAAATCTCACTAGTAAATCAAATGAATATAAACTACAACAATTAAATGTGATTATGCTTCTATCAGATAGGTGAAGGTCACATTTAAAAAAAAAATCTTTAAAATGTGCAGACTCTGTTAACATAGAAACTCTCCTTCTAAGAATTTACCAGAAGAAAATAATAAGAGACATGGGCATGTATTAAAGTACTGTTTATAACAATGAAAAATTGGAAATAGCTTATATATCTTAAAGGAATGGATAAGCTAAGTGTACTATGGCATATTAACATAATAAAACTCTGAATAGGCACTAAAAATTGTGGGGTAAATGTAAATTTATTGATTTAAGATATGCTATACTGAGTGAAAAAAGTTGTAAAATTCAGAGAGGAATCCCATTTGCATTAAAAAAGAAAAAGCAGGGTAGTTCTCATTTTTGTAAAGTTTAAGGTTTTAAAATAGACACAATCCAGCATTTATGAGACTATAATATGGCACAGCACTTCTGGAAGGCAACTTGGTGACATGTATCAAAAGTTTTTAAGAGATATATTATACTGAGTTACTCAACTTTAGTAATTTATCCTACAGAATTAACTTCAGGCTGGCGCAGTGGCTTGTGCCTGTAATCCCAGCACTTTGGGAAGCCAAGGCAAGAGGATTGTTTGAGCCCAGGAGTTTGAGGCCAGCCTGGGCAACACAGCAAGACCCTGTCTCTACAAAAATACAAAAAATTAGCCACGCATGGTGGTGTGCACTTGTGGTCCCAGCTACTCAGGAGGGTGAAGTGGGAGGATACTTGAGCCAAGAGTTTAAGGCTACGGTGAGCTATGATTATGCCACTGCACTCCAACCTGGGCAACAGAGCGAGACCCTGGTTTTTTTTAAAAAAAAAAAAAAAGTAAGTAAGTAAGTTCAATGGACACAGAGATGTATGCGTAAGGAGTTTATTACAGAGTTGTTTATAATAGCGGAAAAGCACAAACTGTCTAAATATCAAATAGCAGGGAATTAAACTATTAGGCCTCAATGCAATAGAGTATTACATGATACATCATTAAATGAAAAAAGCAGAGTTACAAAATGGTACGTGAACTACAGTTCTGTTCTTGTAACTCTAAGCACACAAATATATCTTCAGGGAAAAAAATACTGAAAGTATATTCACCAAAATGAACAGTTTAGGCATTGAGTTCACAGGCAGTAATTTTTTTTCTTGGTTACTTGGTATTTTCTATAAAAAACACATGTAACTTTTATAAAGGCTTAAAAGGAAAATAAAACCTATTAGAAAAAAGGAGGGTTTTTAAAAACCTTAGGACAACATTACTGTGCCAAGAGTTAAGCATATTTAATATCAAAAAATTCAATATTTTCATTTAACTTACCTCTCAGCCATAAATCCTCACTGAGAGAGTCTGCAAAGGCACTTGCACCTAGGTCACCAATGAGTGTGTTGCAATTCAATGTGATACGCCGTAAGCCAGTCATACAGTCAAGATCGGGTCTCCTATAGCGAAGACTCTCAGCCCAGGTTTCTTCATGCCTTCTCATGGTCTGATACTTCAAAGATTTAATAAGATGAAATTAATACACTTGGATTAAGAAATAAGAACACTGAAAGGAACTAAATACAGCTGATTACATCAAAGCTTTACACACACCAAGTACATATGCCGGGAGGATTAATCTGAGAGACTGATTAAATAGATTTTGATTAAGGAGTCCAGTGACCCAGATCCTCGTCTGCCACTGACTAGTTGTGTGACCCTAACCACTAATAACCTGTTACTGATTACTTTATGCAAACTGATAACTCAGTTAACTTCTAATAATTTTATTTTCTTTATGCCAAGTGAAAGTATTGGTTCTAAATTCTATCATTGCTAAGCCTCTAAATTATATCATTCTGTCTTCTAGTGGTCTCTAAACACTTGACTGGCCATCCCACAAGTAAACATTTAACATGTATGTTATGTATTAATAAACTATAAACAGGGAGTTCAATATACATATTTTATGTATATTATAAACCAAACAGAAACAAAAGATTTTTTAAATGATATAAAAACAAATATAGAGGTTAATATTTTCTTCCCCTAACCTAAGGGATCTCACATATTTCTAAGCGTATACACACCAAGTTTAGAGGCCTGGAATATACAAAGCCAGGTTGATATGCCTTAGGAAATTGGTGGGTTGAATTTTAACCACAAGTATTATCTTAAAGACATAATCTATTCTCTACAACCATAAAGTAAATTTTGGTAACAGGGAATGCTGATTTTAAGAGAAAAAAAAATCTTTTTACATTCTAAAACAAAACAAGATTCAAAGCTCCTATGACTCTGTCAAATGAAAATTGTGTCATTTTCTATTCAGAATAACTGTATAAAAGCAATAAGAGGAAATAACAGTAAACACTTAAGATAGCCAGGCACTATTTTATACACATTAGTTCATTAAATCCTCAGAATGATAGAGACAGTAGGTTTTCTTATTATACACATTTGATGGATGAGAAAACTGAGGCACAGAGAGGTTAAGTAATTTGCCCATGGTCACAAGTTATTAAATGGGAGAGAGCTTGGGTTTTAAACTAGGCCATCTGGCTTCAGAATTCACACTCTTAACCATTATCTATCCCATGGAGAGTGGGCTTTCACTGTAAAGGCCCCAAAATAAACATTTTCAGCACTGTGGGTCAGTTTCTTTTGCAACTACTCAACTCTCCTAGTGTAGGGTAGAAGTAGCAATAGTTAGTATATAAACAAATGGGCATGACTATGTTTCAAAAACTTTATTTACAAAAATAGGTGATAGGCTAGATTTGGTCCACAGGCCACAGTCTGACTACCCCTGATCTATACCATCAAATTACTAAAAAGGCTTCATGTCAAATTAGTATGTAATTTTATCCTAAATATAGTAGTTATAACCACTATAAAGTTGTTAAGGTATCTTTAAAATTACTGTTTTACAAACCATATTTACAGAAAAACAGTATGTTATATTTTAAGTCTCCTATTTCTAAGATTAAGCATACTACCTTTACTAAATGGTAGAACCGGAGGCTGAAAATTGGTCACATTCTTTAAACAAAGCTGCAATCCTCATATGTAACAAAAGACAAAAATAACTGCTCTCTTGTAACAAAATATTCATGTGTGGCAGTCACATAACACACTTTCATGAAAGTTGGAACATAAAGTTACCTTTAAGATCTTGGCCATATGATCTGCTCCCTGCCATGTCAGATTACATCCTGTGAAGTTAACTGTCTTAAGAGTGATAGAGCTTTTTAGACCTTGACAAATAACTAAAATGAAAAAAAAAACACACACACATAGAATAAGATGAAGAGTCTATACAACCCAGTCAATCTTGATTTATTTGCTCTTCTTATATCTTTTCTAGTTTCTAGTTGTAGTCTTAAAATCACTGTCTACAATCTACCAAAGCAACTGATAGATTGGTACAGTCTATGTACCATAAAATATGTCAGTAACAAAGAGCTACTCCATTTTATAGCAATAGTTCAACTCTACTTAGATGCTAAAATTGAATAGACTGAATATTGCCACCTTAGGCCCAACCACACAGTGCAGTTCTATATATTTTTTGAGACATCTGAAAGAAAAACATAAAAAACATAAAACTCTTCCTATTTTCATTTCCAACAGCAGACCTTAATCTGTTATCAATTAACAATTCGGTGTCAACTACAAACACAGAATTTATTAGGTGCTATACTACAGCATCTAACATACTAGAAGAATAGAAGACAGAGGACTTCAAACTCTCTGCTCCCTCAAACTGAAATACAGGCTTCCTTACCCCTCCAGACCACTATTCTACACAATGAACACAGATCAAGACTTCAGGATCCTCAGTCACCTTCTGTGATTATTTTCATGACCCCCACCCCCTACCTTCCCCACTGAGTTTGCCAGCCTTTTATATGCTCCTATATAGCACTTTGCTTATATTTCCTATTTTGGAACATATCACAATACATTAAAGTTGATTGTATATATGTTTTAACTATTTAAAATAATGATTTTTCTCTTTATGTCTTGCTATTTCCTCCCCATAAATATTTCTTGAAGAAAACCCCTAAAAGGTGAATAAACACAAAAAACAGAGAATACCAGACGGTATGTATTTGTGTAGGTCTGTGGTTTAACACAAACTTAAGTAAAGTTAGTTCAGATTACATTCAGCATGCCAAGCTTTCATGGTAGACTTGAGACTGGACCAAGGTTTGAACAAGCACATGAGGCAGTAGTAAGAGAAAGGTACAGATGGGAATTAGCATGGCAGGTAGGGAAATATGAAACCAGCCTGATAGGACAAGAGTTAAATGAGATTTAAACTCACTTTCTAAACCTCCATCTCCAATTGGACAATTTGCAAGAGACAGGTGCACCAAAGAAGTCGATTTATTCAATCCCTTTAATGAGGGAGAAAAGTTAAAAATGTTACTGAGGTTTTTTTCCTCCAAAAGCAACTATCAAATGTCTACAAGCCAAATTAGAGAACGCTTACCTTTGCTAAAATAGTTAAATCCCTCTCTCTCAGAATTAGTCCATTTAGCTCCAGGTTCTTTAGCATACTTGATATACTTAAACAGCCTTTAAGAGCTTTACACAACTGGAAGCTCACATCTTTGCATCTTATCGCAGGAACACGATTTCTGCAAACTTTATTTATGTCAGAACCTAAAATAAAGATAAAGGAAAGTTAGTGACTTCAATCCTACAATTTATCATTCAAAAACATCTGCTCTGTGCTAAGATATAGAAATGACCTATGTCCTTAAAGTCCTCTTAATGACAGACATATGTAAACTCAAGCCACGTGAGATACACACAAACTACGTACATAGAGGTTCTTATGGAAGCAAATAAGTTGCACTGAAGGGATGGCTTCAAGATAACCGTGAAGCTGAATCTAGAAAGATGAGAATGACAACATGGGGTCAGAGTGGGTGATGCACTAACCAGAGGGAGCAGCATGAGCTAAGGCATCTAAGCCTGACACCTGCCGGCACTGGAAAACTGCAGGTAGAGATGACTAAAGCCCAGAGCTATAGCAGGAAGAGTCAGAAACTTACAGAGGCAGGCAGAAGCAAGTCTGGGAGAGTTGGCTATTACTTCACAGGTGATGAAGACCAGGGCTACCACTGACGCATTAATGGTACCCCTAGCAGGTTAGAAAAGTGTACCTCACTACTGGAGGACAAAAGAGATCAAGAAAATGAGAAAAAGCTCCCCTTCCTCAAGATGAACTAACCCCAGGAGGTTTGACAGAACACAGCGGGATTTCAGTGCCTCTGTGCAGAACACAAGCTGTGAAACTAATACACACTGTGTGGGCATGCCACTTTAAGCATATCTTTTCCTTTTAGAAAGATCACTTCAACCAAAGAAAGCAGATGAACTGAGGGGCAGCAAAACTAGCTAGGAGCTTCTGCAGTAGTCCAAGTAAAATGTAATTAAGGATGCACAAGCAATTTTAACCTCCTTTTAAGGTGGTTAAAATCTACAACCTAGACCGACCGGATGCAAGAGATAAAGAAGGTTCAGTGACGAATACGTGAAGAGAAATGGTCTGTAATACATTTTTCTTACATTCAGTGAAAAATATTAGGCAAGATCTAGTAGGCTAGCCTTGACTCTAAGATCTCTCCCATCTTTAATTTCTTTTGGTTCCTGTAGAGAGTCTCATTTGGTTCCTCCGCGCGTGTGTGTGTGTGTGTGTGTGTGTGTGTGTGTGTGTGTGTGTGTGTGTGTTATGGACAGGGTCTCATTCTGTCACCCAGGCTGGAGTACAGTATCACAATCACGGCTCACTGTAGCCTCAACCTCCTGGGCTCAAGAGATCCCCCACGTCCAGCTAATGTTTTTTACTTTTTGTAGAGACGGGTCTCACTGTGTTGCGAGACCAGTCACAAACTCCTGGCCTCCCAAAGTGTTGGGATTACCGATGTGAGCCACCGCACCTGGCCTGGTTCCTGTTATTATTTAGGTTAAGTAAAGTCCCTTCAGAGGTAAAGAATAGTTCCTACACCTGAATGAGATGTAGAGAATAGCCTAACTTATTTTCATAAGTAGATGTATTGAACTGTCCTTGTGGAAGAGATGGTGCTAACCCCAGAACCTAGAAAAGGGCTAGGCACACGACAAGTGGTCAGGTTGTTTTTAAATAGATCAACAATTATTTCCTCTCTTATATCGCACACTCTCCCTCTTTCTCTCAGCTTACAAACATATTCACACCCACATCCATTTTAAAAACACCTTTCAGACCTGCGATTATCTGCATCTTCTCTGTGGGTAATCTAGGTCCCTCCCATGCTTTCAAATACCTGTCCTCCCCTAGAGCCTAAATCTTGGGTCCAGATCTGCCTAGCAGACACATATGGATGCCCCAAAGGCCCCTCTTAAAACATTAAAGACAAACTGAGATCCTCTTCCCACCCCCAATCGCATTCAGCTCGGCTGTGTGTCATGGAAAGATGCGGCTGTGTTTCACTTACAGATGCTCCTGTAAACTGTTACCCACATTTGCTGCCCTCCTCTTCTAACTGGTCACCAGGCCCCTCCATTCTCTTAGATATCTGAAATCTGGCCCTTCTTTTCTTTTTTTTAGATGGAGTTTCGATGTTGTTGCTCAGGCTGGAGGGCAATGGCACAATCTAGGCTCACTGCAACCTCCACTTCCTGAGTTTAAGTGATTCTCCTGCCTCAGCCTCCTAAGTAGCTGGGATTACAGGCACCCACTACCATGTCTGGCTAATTTTTTTTTTTGTATTTTTAGTAGAGATGGGGTTTTACCATGTTGTCAGGCTGGTCTCAAACTCCTGACCTCAGGTGATCCACCTGCCTTGGCCTCCCAAAGTGTTGAAAGTACAGGCATGAGCCACAGTGCCCAGCCCCAGCCCTTCTTTTCTGTACCTGAATTTGAGCCATTCGATTACAACAATTTACCCTCCTTCCAATTTTAATTTGCCTTCCGTATGGAGGTTAGTGAGCTCCTATGGAAATTCCATGTCATCATCCTAAAGCAGTTTCCCAAAACCTTCAGGATAAACATCCAACTGCATGACAGGACAAACAAGGACCCTCCCTGTTTGACCCCCAAGAAGTTTCCAGCTTCAACTCTCTTTGCTCTTTCTCAAACCTTAAATTCCAGTTCTGTGCCTCAGCTTGCCATACTCTCTCCTATTTCCAAAAGTTTTGCATAAACTGTTCCCTCCTGTTACCTAGCTAGCTTCTAAAGGAAGCTGCCTCCATTACGTAAAAATTGCTAAGTGCCGGAAGGAATAACAGCAGTTTGTCATATATCATGGTTGACCTAACATATTTTCCTAATAATCTGAGAATCTGGATCCCTAATTATACCACCTTACATTTATAAATGGCTTTTATTTGTAAAGCACTTTACGCACTTCTTATATACATCTTAAAAAACGAAGACTGGCCGGGCGGGGTGGCTCACGCTTGTAATCTCAGCATTTTGGGAAGCCGAGGAGAGCGGATTACCTGAGGTCAGGAGTTCGAGACCAGCCTGACCAACATGGTGAACCTCGTCTCTACTAAAAATACAAAAATTAGTCAGGAGTGGTGGTGCGCGCCTGTAGTCCCAGCTACTCGGGAGGCTGAGGCAGGAGAATTGCTTGAACCTGGGAGGCGGAGGTTGCAGCGAGCCACGATCCCGCCACTGCACTCCAGCCTGGGCGACAGAGTGACACGGTGTCTTAAAAAAAAAAAAAAAAAAAAAAAAAGACAAAGGCTGACATGTATTAACTTCCTGCCTGCTTAGTTCTCTATCAGGCAAATTAAAGTCATTCAATAAAATAGGTAACATCTGTCCAATGTTTAATAACGTCCCAAACTGTGCTAAGAGCTCTGCAGGCATCAGCAGCGCAGGGAATCCTAGCAATAGGCACATAACCCGGATCTCTTTATTAAGTCCATGTTATGGATGAGTACGCGGAGGCCCTAGAGACCTTAAGCGACTCACCTAGCTCGTGAGTGTCCAGGCCGCACACCCAGTCCTTTGCACACATACCCCAGCACTGGACACTACCCACCTAAAAACCCGCTTAGCCGCACGGACCGAGGGGCCCTGGAGGCGGGAACTACAAACCTGTGTCCCCCAGCCAGGGCTGGAAGTAGCTCTTGATGGAGATCAAGGGCAGGTCTTTATTGATCTTGAGGGTGCTCAGTAGAGGCGCCCAGTCCACGCCGCGGAGGCGATCTGCGTTGAAGTCCAGCACGCCCTCCCGGAGGCAGGCGCGCACGGCGGGCAGCGGCACCGAATCCTGCAGCGCGCACAGGTACTCGTAGTGTGAGAAAAAGTCCGCCGCGCTGTCGCGGCGCAGCTTCACCGAGTCGATCATGGCCTGAGGGCGGCCTCGGGGGGCGCCCGCAGCGGAGACGCCACCCGCGCCCACCCAGGAGTCCTAGGTCGCCGCCCAGCCGCCCCGGCGCCCACGGCCAGGCGGAGGCGGCAGCCCCGTACCAGACTTAGAAGCGAGGGTTAGGTCGGAAAACGCAAGGCAGGAGCCCCAGGCTAGGCCGGCCCCTCAACGCCCGGCTCCCACACTGTCTCCCGTCCAGAGGCCCTGACCGTTGGCGCCCGCCACATAGTTCTTTGAGGCGCGGGGTTTCAAGCCGGTGGGCGGTGCCGCAGGGCGGTGCGCGGAGACGTCAACGCGCTCGCTGTGCGTAGGCACGCAGGCCCCGCCTCCTGAGGACGGGCGGGCTGGCTGGGACCTGATGTGGTGGTCAAGTGAGTTTGAGGGTTTCCGAAAGTTTACTGATCGATCCGAATAGACGTGAAATGTTTAGTCGGGAGCAGTGGCTCACGCCTGTAATCCCAGCACTTTGGGAGGCCGAGGCGGGCGGATCACGAGGCCAGGAGTTCCAAGACCAGCCTGGCTGACGTGGTGAAACCCGTCTCCACTGAAAATACAAGCGTTAGCCGGGCCTGGTGGCGTGCGCCTCTAGTCCCAGCTACTCGGGAGGCTGAGGCAGGAGAATCACTTGAACCCGGGAGGCGGAGGCTGCGGTGAGCCGAGTTTGCGCTACGGCACTCCTGGGCGACAAGAGTGAAACTCCATCTCAAACAAACAAACAAAAAGTGAAATATGGATATAACAACACACTTTAAAAAAATAATTTAAACATCTGAGGAATGTGTCTGTGCTCGCAGCGTCCAGCCAGCACAGAGACTGCACTCAAGGAATGTAGGAACGGCTGATTGAACGTGAAGTGCCGTCCATTAAATCTTTTATGTCTGTGTTAATGTCGGCAAATGAGCCTTAATTTCTGTAGTTTTTGCATATCTCACGCAGTTCCTGGCAAATTGAAGAGTGTTTCATGAATTCAGGACTTCATTGTGTTTGCGTGAATCAGTTTGTTTTGTACTGATGATGTTGGCTAACTCCCTGAAAACTAGTACTTATTTGAAATAATGTCCTTGGAATTATTTTAAGCATTGTTTAAGTATGAAATTTCATTCTCCTAACATCTCCTCAAGGAATATTCTATTAAATTCTACTTTACAAAAGAGGAAACTGAGGGTCGGGGAAGTTAAGTAGAAGTATCTAGATAATGGACCTCTCCCTCTGTTTGTATTCAATTACTAGAACAATGATAGTCCTCTGGTAGACATTGTATTTATTGGATTCCTCTTCCACCCACTGCATTCTGGATACCCCAACTTACTACCAACACACACACACACGCACACACACACACGCACGTGCTTCTAATATTACAGAGATGTGATCACCAGTGATTTTTATGTGTGACATGCTCAAATCATAATATAGTAAACACTTGTATATTCATAAACCAGCTTAAGAAATGAAGCATTATCATTCCTGTTGAGCCTTGTGTAACCACCCTCCCAATCACAACTACTCTTTAACTGACCCTGAGGTAACTGCTCTTCTGAACTTGGTATTCATCATTCCAATGTATGTCTTAATATTTCTGCTATATATGTAAGTAAGCAGTATATAACATTCTATGTTTTCTTTTCTTTATTTATTGTTACCTTTACTAGGTTCATCCATGTTGACATATAGAGCTATTCATTTATTTTCCCTGTTGTATATAGAATTTCCATGTAGAAACACAATAATGTGTCTGTTTTTCTGTTGATGAAAATTTAAATTGTTTCCAAATATAACTGTGATTTTTTTTTTTTTTTGAGACAGAGTTTCTCTCTTGTTGCCCAGCGTGGAGTGCAATGGTATGATCTTGGCTCACCGCAACCTCTGCCTCCTGGGTTCAAGTGATTCTCCTGCCTCAGTCTCCCGAGTAGCTGGGATTACAAGCATGCGCCACCATGCCTGGCTAATTTTGTATTTTTAGTAGAGACTGGGTTTCTCCATGTTGGTCAGGCTGGTCTCGAGCTCCCAACCTCAGATGATCCACCTACCTCAGCTTTCCAGAGTGCTGGGATTACAGGCATGAGCCACTGTGCTTGGCCTTAACTATGGTTTCTTTGTTTCTATATCCATTTTCTTTCTAGTCTCCAGCATCAATTAATGTAGTGTCAGTTACCTCCTTAAAACTCCCTCCTCTCTGTTTCCTGTAAAGCCACCTGATTTTTTTTCTTTACCTCTGGAATTTCTTCTTCTCAGTCTCATTCTTTGGCTTCTCTTGGTTACTCATTCTAAATGTTGCAATTCTTCAGGTTTCTACCCTCAGCTTTCACCCCTTCTAATATATTACAGTTTCTCTGGGTATTCTTGTCTTTTGCTCAGCCTTAACTTCTCCACTCTAGGTGGATAACTTCTAACACAGATGGTTCTCTTCATCCATCAAATTGCCCCCTAGAAAGCCAAGATTTCTCATTGCTGTCAGATCAGATCTATATTTTGTAGCTTGACATACAGATTCCTTCATAATTTGACTACCTCTGTTGTCTCTCTCCTTGCTATATTCTTCCTTGCATGTCTTCTCTAGACACACACAACTCCTTGAAGTTTCCGATGTCCTATTGTTGCTATCTGGGTCTTTCCATAGACTGCTTCTTTATTTAGTGGGCTAACTTCCATTCTTTTCCCAGCCTTGGTTTGAGGCACCTTCCCTAGAAAGCCTGTTTCTCTTTTACCCTCATCTCTCCTCCATTGTTTGTTTAGTACTTCACTGCTGTGCTCCCTGACATCCCTGTAGCATAACACTTAGAACATTCAGTGATAAGCATCTTTTTAGATGATTTTCCTTCCAGTCCGTAAGCCCTTTGAAGGCAAGGACTGTGTCACATTCATGCTTACATTCCCTATGCGTAGCACAGTGTTAGCACAGAGGAAGTGCTGAATAATAACTAATTATAGGAACATTCTTCCCTATTATCCCCACAAACTTTTGCCAGCACCATGTGGCCACTGCCTATGCGTGCAGCTCAGAGACTTTTTCATACTAATAATCATTTAACATGTTAATTAAAAATTTATGTTTCCTGTGCTTACTTATTTTTAGTGTGGCAAGATTTCTTTCAAGACTTGCCTGATAATCTCTTCTCTGCTTCAGTTAAATTATGACTTAATAGTTGCTTCAAGAAAAAGTGGCTCCAGTTCTCCTTTCAGCATCTGGTGGGTTCACCCACATGCTTCCCTGAACACCAGATGAAAACTGCCTCTCTGTGGTACCTCTGGGATCCTCTGACAAACCAGGCTTACACCTGGTCCAAGAAGAAATGCCTTAGCTTCCCTTCAGGTGCATGACTTGGGAGGGATATTCTATAGGGTGGTATAGGAGATGGGCTCTCCTCCTTCAGGGATCTGCTGAGTGAGTGAGTAGAATACAGGTAAATGGTATCATTTAAGCTCTTATTCACTGTTCTCTACTCCCAGTCAATCCAAGCAACGTTATACCTAGACTCTCTAGTCCACTTACCTTTCCATAGAATCACAATGCTAATGTCGTCTGCTTATCTCTAACATTCATCCTGTCTGTACTTGTTTCCAGAGCAGTGAGGTTTGATGGATCCAGGCACAGAGCAATGTCAACCTGGTCAACAACATAAGCTGTCTTATTTTAATGGACATGTGGTCCCCATTTCTTTTTCCCATTACCTTCCTTATGGTGACTCACAATGGCTATTCCAAATCTCCTTCATTCTTTTCATGTTGCTACTTGGTATGGTTTGGCTGTGTCCCCACACAAATTTCACCTTGAATTGTAATAATTCCCACATGTCAAGGGCAAAGCCAGGTGGAAATAATTGAATCATGGGGGTGGTTTCCCCCATAGTGTTCTTGTGATAGTGAATAAGTCTCACAAGACCTGATGGTTTTATAAATGGGAGTTCCCCTGCACAAGCTCTCTTGCCTGCTGCCGTGTAAGATGTGCCTTTGTTTCTCCTTTGCCTTCTACCATGATTGTGAGGCCTCCCCAGTCATGTAGAACTGTGAATCCAGTAAATCTCTTTCCTTTATAAATTATCCAGTCTCAGGTATGTCTTAGCAGCGTGAGAACAGACTAATGCACCACTATACTTCATTCTACATCCCTGCTCTGTCACCTGAACAGGACATTTCTTACTTCACCAGGCAAACAAGTTCCAAATGCAAACTTTCTTGTCTTCTTTCTTCTGACTTCAGCTGCCTTCCAATCCATGCTCCACTCTGCAGCCACCACCACCTCCTCTGCAAATACTTCTGTGACTTCCCTTTGCTCTGCGGATAAAGACAGACTTCACAGTGGTCTCAAATGGTACTCCACTCAATATGGAGTACACAGACTGGCAATTGGTTTTAGAACTGTTACTGTTCTTATAAGATGAGGAGCTCAATTCAGAATGTAAATTACATATGCCCTAAACATACTGCTTAGATCAGTAGGCAAGTTTTCTTCAGAATGAGACTTTCATCATGAAAACAGCAGTATGTGGAGTTACATTCTAGAACAAGTTCTTTATCTCATTGTCCAGTGGCACTTTGAGTAGCAGTAGTCTCCAGAGTGCTGCATCCTCGGGGAATGATGTAGTGGTATCTCTGCCGCTTTGTCTTGTACACTAGTCTCTTTCATTCTCAGCCGTCCAGCCTATAGTAATTTCCTTTCAGGCCTGCATACTTACAATAAACCACTGTCCATGCTGTCCCATCTGCAGGAAATGGCTTTCCCTTCATTCTGCACCTAATTAGTGCCGCCACACCTTCTCATCTCAGTTCATGTGTCACTTTGTTGAGGAAGCATTCCCTTCCTCCCTGACTCATCACATCCCCTATCATAAGCTCTCATAATACCATGTAACTCTTGTTCATAGCCTTCATTATGTTTCGCATTCATATTTAAATAAATGTTTACCATGTGATCCGTGAGGAAGGGCTCATGTCTGTTTTGCTTATTTTTTTTTTTAATTCTGTTTTGTTTTTCCCCTGAGATAGAGTCTTACTCTGTCCCCCAGGCTGGAGGGCAGTGGGGCAGTCTCGGCTCACTGCACCCTCTGCCTTCCGGTTTCAAGCAATTCTCCTGTCTCAGCCTCCTGAGTAGTCGGGATTATAGGCATGAGCCACCATGCCCAGCCAATTTTTGTATTTTTAGTACAGACAGGGTTTCATCATGTTTGCCAGGCTGGTCTTGAACTCCTGACCTTGTGATCTGCCTGTGTCAGTTGTGAGCCACTGCACCTCGCTGCTTATCTTGCATCCCCAGCAGCTAGCCCAATTCCTGACAATATTTGTTAAATGAATAAATGAATGTATCCAACCAGTGACAAAGACTTGACAGCTTATCCTTGATAACATCTCCCATACTCTTCCCTTCGTTCTGTTTGTATTGCCATTATTCAGTTTCACCATTTATTATTTTACACATGGAATTTTACAATTATTCCTTCAGAGAATAACATGTCTTCCTACATTCAGGCTCTTCCTACATCCCTTATTACACCTCCCATGGTTCTTTGCTTATGCCATTACTCTGTTCCAAAAACCTTCCATGACATGCGCTACCAATAGAATATAGCCCAGTCTCTTAAGATTGACATCCAAGACCCTCCATAATGTGACTTTTATTGAACTTTCCAGGCTTTTGTATCTCATGAGTATAATTATATCTACATCTTTGTTCCCTTCCAGCTCTTTCTATGATACTATACATTCTTCTGGTTGCTACCCTTATGCCTCATTCTCTGAAGAAACTCTACTGTGTATAGAAGAAAGATGTGGTTACCTTCTGTCCTCTGGATTTGCAAATGGGTGAGTAGAATACACCTGAAACTGCCATGAGGTATCTCTGTCTTATCCCCCTCCCTGGACTCTAAACTCTCTGAGAGGTTTGATCTCTGTGTTCTGTGCAATCCTCAGTATAGTGTTATGTACATATAGTCAACCTGATTGGTAAATATTTCATGAGTGAATGAATGAATCTCTGTGAGAAGGTATTCTCTGGCTCTTTCTCTCTTTTTTTTACATTCAAGTTTCTGTAGTTAGGGCTATGTGTGGAAAGTGTGCCGCTTCATAGCCACACAATGCCCAAACTTACAGTGAGTTACAAACAGCTAAGAGCATCCTGTTGCCATGTTAGAACAGCTTTTTTTCCCTCTCAAGTGGAGAGAGCAAGATCCAGTATTTTTTTAAGTACCTTTGTTCATTTGGCATTTAGAGGCATTGGATGGGAGGATTGCTTGAGCCCAGGAGGTTGAGGCAGCAGTGAGCCATGATTGTGCCACTGCACTCCAGCCTTGGTGACAGAGCAAGACCTTGTCTTAAAAAAAAAATGGTGGGAGGGAATGGAGCTATTAGGAATACAGTCTTTGTATTTCACTGGAATGAAGCTAATATAAATCTGAAGTTGATTCTAATAAAATGAATACCGTAAGCTTTAGGGCAACTATTAACTAAAGAAATGCAACTAGAGATTATTAATACAATTACATGTTACACTAGAAAATATCCACCAATATAAAAGAAAACAGGAAGGGAAGAATAGAGGAACAACAACAAAGAAACCTGTAGAAAACAAAAGGCAAATGACAGACATAAATCCTACCCTATCAGTAACAAAATTAAATGTGAATGCATTAAATAATTCCGTCAAAAGGCAGAGATTGTCAAACTGGATTTTTTAAAAGATGAAAATTTATGTTATCTATAGAAGACACCCATAATATTTCAAAGATACAAATATATTCTAAGTAAAAGGGTGAAAAAATATATATCAGGCAAATGGCCAAAATAAGAAAGCTGGAGTGACTATACTAATACCAGAAAAAAATAGACTTTAAAATGAAAAATGTTTTTAGCTATAAAGAGGGACATTTTAAAACTTAAAAAGTTCATCAAGAAGTTACAAAAATTGTAAATATATATACACATAATAAGAGAGTACCAAAATACGTGAAGACCACTAACAGAAGTACAAAATAGATAATTAAATATTAATTAAGGACGTCAATAGCACCGTTAGGGCTAGGCACTGTGGCTCACACCTGTAATCCCAGCGATTTGAAAGGCCAAGGTGAGGGGGTTGCTTAAGGCCAGGATTTGCAGACCAACCTGGAAAATACAGTGTGATTTCATCTCTTAAAAATACATAGGCAGGTGTGGTCGTGTGCACCTGTAGTCTTAGGGGCTAGGAAGGCTGAGGCAGGAGGATCACTTGAGCCCAGGAATTCAAGGCTGCCACTACACTCTGGCCAGGGCAACAGAATAAGACCCTGTCTCTAAGTAAATAAATAAAATAAAAATTAAAAATACACCACTGTACATAGAGGATAGATCAAGTAGGCAGACAATCAACAAGGTTATAAAAGACTTGAACAACACAATAAATTAACTAGACCTAGCAAACATTTATAGAACACTCAACCCAACAATAGCAAAATATACATTCTTCTCAAGTGCATGTAAAACTTGCTCCAGGATAAATCATACACTTGGTCTTAAAACAAGATATTTAAATCCTCATACGTTGCTGTGGAAATGTAAAATGGTGCAGCCATTTTGCAGAACAGCTTGAGGGTTCCTCAAAATGTTAAACATAGACTTCCCCTGACCCATCATTTCAACTGCTAGATTTATACTCACAAGGAATAAAAACTTATGTCCACTCAAAAACATGTACATAAATGTTCATGGAAGTGTATTTATAATACTAAAAAGTGAAAATAACCCAAATGTCAATCTACGGATGAATGAATAAACAAAATCTATCAGTGGAATATTATTCAGCCATAAAAAGAAAATAAAATATTAGTATAAGTGACAGCATGGATGACTCATTAAAGCATTATGCAAAGTAAAAGAAGCCACTCATAGAAGACTACATGCTGTATGATTCCATTTATATGAAATCCTCAGAATAAGCAAATCTCTAGAGACAAAAAAGTAGATCAGTGGTTGTCTAGGGATGAGAAGGTTGTGAAGAATGGGGAATGATTATAATGTTTTTGTTGGGAGTGGGGTAAAAATCTTCTAAAATTGGAGTATGATGATGGTTGCACAGCTCTGTGGATATACTAAAAACCATTGAATTGTATATATTAAATAAATAAAATTAAGATATGTGAATTATAACTCAATAAAACTGTTAAAATTATAAATTTTATGCTTTTCAATTGGAAAATTCATCCAAAATTACAAATTCTTAAAAGAATGCAACCTGGCCAGGAGTACTTGTGCACACATGTAGTCCCAGCAACTTGAGAGGCTGAGGTGGGAGAATCACCTAAGGCTGGGAGGTCAAGGCTGCAGTAAGCTGTGATCACATCACTGCTCTCCAGCCTGGGAATCTGAGCTCACTCAGATTGAGTCAGATCCCTGACTCAAAAAAAAAAAAAAAAAATGCAACCTAACAAAACTGACCAAAGAAAAAAAAAGAGTATCTAATAATCTTATGTCTGTTCAAAAAGTTGTTCATGTGTGTGTCGATTTTTTATTTTTCACATAGGGTCCCATTCTGTTGCCCAGGTTGAAGTACACTGGCTGATCAGAGCTCACTGAAGCCTTCATCTCCTGGGCTCAACTGATCCTCCCTCCTCAGTCTTCTCAGTAGCTGGGACTACAGGTGTGTGCTACTACACCTGGCTAGTTTTGTTTTGTTTTTGTAAAGACAATCTTGTATTTCTCTGGCTGGTCTCAAACTCCTGGGCTCAAGCAGTCCTCCCACCTCTACCTCACAAAGTACTAGGATTACAGGCATGAGCCATAGCACCCATCCTAAGTGCTTCCTGATGAAATAATATGCCACTGCCTATAGTCTTTCCTAAGGATTAATCAAGCCTCGGGATCCAACTGCTATTCCTGTAAAGTACAGAGGACAGAGGAACATGCTGAACTGCATCATGCATATGTATTCAGCAAAATCCCTGTTATGGAAAACTCTACAGGTCAAATGGCCTGGATTCTTCACCTGACAAATTTATGGGTAATAAAGGGTTGAAGACTGAGCTATAGATTAAAAGGAATTTGAAAGTCTGTTAAAACTGGGCAAACTAAACCATACTGTCTAGTGAGGCAAACTCAAGTGGTACATTTATATAGAAATTTAAGAAAGTTAATTACAAAAGTTAGGAAAGTTATTGCTTCTTGGAAGAGAGAGGGGGTTATAATTGAATCAGGACACATGGACTGACTTCAGACAGCTTTTTTTCTTAATCTTGGTGGAAATGTCAAGGGTGGTTGTCTTAAAATACTGTTAATCTACATATTTGCCTTTTGTGTTTTTTGAATGTGTCTTATTTTACAATAAGATTTTTTTTTTTTTTTTAAATGTGGCCCAGCATGGTGGCTCACACCTGTAATCCCGGTGATTTAGGAGGCCACGGGAGGAGGATTGCTTGAGGTTAGAAGTTCAAGACCAGCCTGGGCAACATAAAGAGACCCTGTCCCTACAAAACCAATTACTGGGCATGTTGGCTTGCCCCTGTAGTCCTAAGTACTTGGGAGGCTGAGGCAGGAGGATTACTTGAGCCCAGGAGTTTGAGGATACAGTGAGCTATGATTGTGACATTGCACTCCAGCCTGGGTGATAGAGTGAAACCCCAGCTAAAAAAAAAAGAAAAAAAAAAGGAAGGAGGGAGAAAAGAAAGAAAGGCACATCTAGGAATAAATGTAACAACAACAAGATTCTTTACAAAAGTTTTACACAGAAAGCTAAAAAACTTTTTTGAGAGAAGTTAAATCAGACTTAATAAAATGGACAGATACATCATGGTCATTAATTGAATAATTCAATATTGTAAGTCAATAATCTCCAAACTTCTATTAATTCAATGAAAGAGCAATCAAAAGTTCTTTAGCTTATATGTGCGTGTAGGTGTGAATTGACAAGCTGAATCTAAAATGTATGCAAAAATTCTGAGAGAATATTAAGACATTGTGAAAAAGTAGAAGAAATCTGGAGGACTTATACTATCAAACAGCAAAATTCATCAAAGCTATAATAATTAAAACAATGTGATATTGGCACAAGAACAGAAACAGAGCAATGAAACATAATAGAAGGTTAAGACACTGACCCACACATATATGGTCACTTCATTTATGAGAAAGCTGACACTACAGTGAAGAAAGATAGCTTTTTCAATAAATGTGATGTTAGTGTTTTCATGGAAAAGATTAATTTAGATTCTTCTATTATCCTGTACACAAAAATTTCCCTAATAAAGGAAATGCAAATTAATTAATGTAATTAATTGAAGTTTTAAATGAAAATTAATTTATTAATCAGGAAAATGTAGATTAAAACCATAACGTCACACTACTACATCCCCACCAAAATGGCTAAAATGCAAATGCCAGAGCTAATGAGGATATGGAGCAAGTGGAACTCTCATGAACTTCTGGTGGAAGAGTAAATTGGTGTCAGCACTTTAGATGCTGCCAGAAGTGTGCATAGCCTATGATCTGGCAATTGTACTTTTAGTATATATTGAGGAGATGTGTGAATACGTGCATCCAAAAAGGTGCATGGAAAAATGTTCAAAGTAGCAAAAGCCATGCAGCCCCAAACTAGAAAAGACCCAAATGTCTGTCAAGAGGAGAATAAATAAATAAATTGTGACTAATTCATAAAATAGAATACAATAAAAGTGAATGAACTCTTGCTATATGCAAAAATATGACTGAATTTCAAACCTACTGTTGAATAAAAGAAGCCAGATACAAGTGAGTACATATTAAAAATTAGCTGTCTATTGCTTCATAACCAATTACCATATAACTTAGCATCTTAAAACAATTAACTTTTGTTAACTCAGTTTTTGTGGGTCAGAAATGCAGGTGTAAGCTAGCTGGGTGTTTCTGCGTCAAGATTTCTCTCAAGGCTGTAATCAAAATGGCAGCCAGAGCTGAGGTCTCATTTAAAGACTCAAATGAGGGAAGATCTGCTTCTAAGTGCACTCCTGTGGTTGTTAGCAGGATTCAGTTTCTCCCAGGCTGTTGGACTGAGGGCTTCATATCCTCACTGGCTGTTGGCTGGTGACCTCCCTCAGTTCCTTGTTATATGGGGTTTTCCATAGGACAGCTGATAACATGATAGCTATCTTCTGTCACAGCAGCAAGCAAGAGAACAAGAAAGGGGTTTTTGTAACCCAATCTTGGGAGTGACATCTTGTCACTTTTGCCACATTCTCTTTTGTAGAAGTAAATCAGTAGTTCCAGCCCACACCAAGAGGAGAGGATTACTCAAGTACATTAGTACTAGGAGGTAGGCATCATTGGAACTCATTTAAAAGCTGCCTATTACATGACGTGATTTTATTTTTGAAGTGCAGAAATAGGTAAAATAAATCCATGGTGATAGATGTTGGGATTATAGTGAATCTTGGTGGGGCTCAGGGTTGCTGGTAATGTTCTGAGTTTGGAGTGCTAAGGTCTGGTCACACTAGTATACTTTATAAAAATGCATTGATTTAAATTACTTCTGATTTTTGTATTTTTTTGTTGGAATACTAAATTTCTATTTAAAAACTTACTTAAACATAGGTTGGTATGGTGGCTCATGCCTGTAATCCCTGCACTTTGGGAGGCTGAGGTGGGAGGATTGCTTAAGGCCAGGAGTTCAAGACCCACCTGGACAATTTAAAGCGACTCCTCTAAAAAAAAGTGTAAAGAATTAGCTGGGCATGATAGCTCACACCTGTAGTCCTAACTAATGGAGAGGCTGAGGTAGGAGGATCCTGAGCCCAGGAGTTTAAGTCTACAGTAAGGTAGGATTGTGCCACTCTTGTCAAGCCTGGCTGACAGAGCAAGACCCTGTCTTAAAAAAATAAAATAAGATAAATAAAAACAAAAATTTACTTAAAAATAAAGAGTTCACTTTGGGAGGTGGAGACAGGCAGATCACTTAAGTCCAGGAGTTCGAGAGCAGCCTGACCAACATGGCAAAACCCTGTCTCTATTAAAAATACAAAAATTAGCCAGGCATGGTGGCATATGCCTATAATCCCAGCTACTCAGGAGGCTGAGGGTGTTTTGTGTTTTTAAATTTAAAAAAGAGTTAATATTCTCTTGCAGAGGCCCATCCTGCTGATAAGCAACTTTAATTGCCTCTCCTCATTAGTCACTTCCCCTCTTCTGGGCCAGGCAGTAAAATGCAATCCTGATTTGTACTCTGCCTCTTAAAAATCTAAGAAATTTAACAAAAGTACAGGCAGCACTGTTTATGTTTGGAAAAAATATGGATTGCGGAGTGATATGGGTTGGCTGTGTCCCCACCCAAATCTCATCTTGAATTCCCATATGTTGTGGGAAGAACCCAGTGGGAGATAATTGAATCACGGGGGCAGGTCTTTCCCATGCTGTTCTCATGATAGTGAATAAGTCTTATGAGACCTGATGGCTTTATAAGGTGGAATTTCCCTGCACAAGCTCTCTCTCTGTGCCTACTGCTATCCATGTAAGATGTGGCTTGTTCCTCTTTGCCTTCCACCATGATGATGAGGCTTCCCTGGCTACTGGAAACCTCTTTCTTTTGTAAATTGGCCAGTCTCAGATATGTCTTTATCAGCAGCATGAAAACAGAGTAATACAAGAAGTCAGACTCTGATTCATATCCTGGTCTTACCACCTGCTGATTATGCAACCTTAGTCTTCATTTTCCTCACTTGTATTATTGGTGTGCCTCAGAGGGTGGCATAGCAAGCTAACAGCTGAAAACCATACAATATATGCATATTGTAAAATAACCTGAAATTCCCCCAAAGATTTGTACTGATTTGTAATTGAAACATCTGTTCAACCTTCATGCTCATTTTGGCCTGACTCCCAGACCTTTGTTCATCCACACTCAGACAGAATATTCCTGAAACGTTCTCTTAGGTTCAGCATCGGACAGATTGCTCTACTTATCTCTACACATCTTCATCCTAAAATAATAACCTTTTTATTTGCCTCAGATAATATACTCATGCTAATATATAAAAAGGTTTTTGCTTCATTTTATCCTCAAGTATTTTCTTTTAGGAATCAGTGTTTAATTAATAGGAAAATGGTTAAACAAATTATGCTATCTCCATTTTATAGAATAGTATATAGTCAATAAAACAGCAGCAGAGGATGTAGGAGGCAGATGAAAGTCTTGGCAGAGCTGGGAGGGAAACAGGACATTCTATTTTTATTCCTAGGCAAGAAGTCTTTACAGATCCCCAAGTGACACCCAGGTCACTCTCCAGCCAGGAACACAAAAATTTCCTCCTAGCCTCTGCCAGATCACTTGATCATCCACCCTTGGCAACTATGACAATAGCCCTGCAGGGTGTCAGGAACAAGAATATCATTCTGAAAACTGCCCCTGCTTCTGTATGCTAGCAAACATAGCCTGTGTGCAGCGGACACAGATTTGGTTGGCCTTGGGTGAGGGTGTGTGTTGTGGGTGGGGTGCTGTTCTGGTGTGATTGGGAGAGCCCAGGCAAAGCCTCAGAGGAGGAGCTGTCATGTCTGAAGTGTCCATCTGTCTGGCAACCCATCTGAACTCAAGCATGAGGTCCCTGCTGGCTAGGCATCTTCTCAGAGGGCAGGCCCTCTTCGCTGAGTCCCTCCGTGGTGCCTGGATTGGTGACTTCATGCAGAACAAAGGGATCACCCATTTATCTATGGTGGGAGCATTCTTGGAGCAGCCACACAGAACCTGTAGGGAAATGAGAGAGTAAGGGAAAGATTGATGGATTGAGTGGGAAAGGAAAAGGGGCAAAAAAGAGAAAGAATGAGGCAACAGAGGGAAGAAATAAGAATGTCTCTATCATATTTAACATGTCTCCCATTGTGTCTTCCCTTCTCCACCAAACTTGATCCAGGCCACATGACTTTGTGCCTGACCCAATCAGCGTGCATCACCTGGGTGCTGTCCTGAAAGGGGTGTGAATGGCTTTATATGTGAACGCAACCACAACATCTGCATGCATGGATATTGTCAGACCAAGCACTGACCAGTTTGGAGAAGGTGTTTTTCTAGCCATGCTAAAGGACAGTATGTCAGATCTTGTCCCAGATGCAAACTGTTCACTCATCTGGGTTGAGTACCATGTTGTGCAGATTTGTGGCCTAGGAGCCATAAACTGTACCAGATAGCCTAGGTGTGTAGTAGGCATTACTATCTAGGTTTGTATAAGTGTACTCTGTTATGTTCAAACAATGATGAACTCGCTTAATGATGCATGTCTCAGATCCTATCCCCATTGTTAAGCATGTATACATGTACACAATCATGTTCTATGTCCCAGGATATAGCTTGTATTTTCTAAAAATGACCATAGTGCTATTTCCCAGTTCCTCGTTGTCTTCCAGAGGTTTGCTACCCTCCACCAAATGTTGAAGATGTATTACCTTTCCTTTAGAGTTGGATGGAATCCATTGCTGTCTCAGTGAATGGAATGTGACATGAGTGCATTCATTTCCTAGAGTTTCTGCAACAAAGTGACGTAGATTGGGTAGCTTAAAAAAGAGAAACAAAACAAAACAGAAATGCATTCTCTTAGTTTCTGAGGTTAGACATCTGAAATCAAGGTGTTAGCAGGGTTGGCTCCTTCTGGAACTGCTTAAAACAACAGAAATTGATTTTCTCAGAGTTCAAGAGGCCAGCAGTCAGAAATTAAGGTGTCTGCAGAGCTAGTTTCCCCCTTTCCCCAAAGGCTCCAAAGGAGAATCTTTTCCATGCCTCTCTCCTCACTTCTGCTGGGGGCCAGTAATCCTTGGCATTCCTTGGCTTGTAGATCATCATTCCAATCTCTGCCTCTGCTGGCACATGACATTATCCTCCATGTATATCCTGTGTTCAAATTTTCCTCTTCTTATAAGGACACCAGTCATTGGATTAGGGCCCATTCTAATGCAGTATGATCTCATTTTAACTTGATTATGTCTGCAAAAATGTGATTTCCAAATAAAGTCACCTTCACAGGTTCCAGGGGTTACCCTTGACAGTGAGAGTAAGGTTAGGTCATAAATGAAAATCTCACTTCTGCCTGAATCTCTCTCTTAATAGATGATCACCTTTGGAATCCAGCTACTATTTTGTGGGGAAGCCTAGGACACATAAAGAGGCCACATATAAAACTTCTGACTGACAGCCCCAGTGAAGGCCCAGCCCACAGCTAGACGTTTAAGAGAACGGGCCTTCAGATGATTCCAGCCCCAGCCTTTGAGCTGTGCCAGCTGAAGTTGAATAGAGCAGAGAGGAACCAACCCTACTCACCCCTGCTCCAAAATGCAGATTTGTGAGCAAAATATATGTAGTTGCTCTTTTAATCTACTAAATTTTAAAGTGGTTTGTTATGCAACATTCAATTACTGGAACATTACCCAATGTCCACTATACTGCCTGAGACATTCGGAATCTCCTGTGGTAGGGTCACCTTTTGTAATGCAGTCATGACCTGGGGATCTTGCTGTGGATTTCTTTTGAGTTCAACCATCCTTCTCTCTGGACACAGTAAAAAGCAGATTGGCTAGATACATAGGTGTTAACAGTTTCAGCCTGGCTTAAGTAAAGATGTAGCTAAGTACTGAAAGAATTTAACTACTTCCTTTGGTGGTGAGGTAGCTCTCCCACCCTCTGGAGGACCAACCAGTGGCACAGAAGTGTACCTCTGACACCAGTTGTGTGATCTGAGCCAAATTTCTTAAATTCTCCAAACTTTATTTTCCATCCGTAAAATGGGCATAATCATACCCATCTCATTTATGTAAGCTTGTAGCTCCATGTCTAACTTATTTTAAGTGTTCAAGAAGTAGTTGGTGACTGTTTTAATTGAAAGTTAAAATGTTCAAAAATTTTTTTCTATTATGTAAAATAATCTCATTGATGGAGGTTGTATGAACTTGCAGAACATATCCATACTTAGTAACCAACTATAAGACTACGCAATTCTGGAATCTGGATTTTTCCGCATTAAACAAGGGACAATAAATATTTATAATAGCAACATTATCCTTGTTGCCACAGCCCACAAGGGCCTATTTATTAAAACAGGTGGCACTAAGCCAAGAATGCCTATTAAATTCACAAGTTGAAAAGAATTTTTTTTTGACTAGCAACAGCCCCCTTACTAAGCAAAAGAAGAAGAAAAAAGGCCTATTTTCAAACATTTAGAAATTTCTAACTAAATCGTTTCTTTTTTGTGATGGTAAGATTTATCCCTTACATGAGAAACACACGTGAGTCCAAGAGACTATGAATCCATGATATGAGTTTGAAGACTGCAAAATTAGCTGGACTTAAGGAGCACTTAGTTGATCCTCAGATCTCACGTGGGGGCCAAATTTAATGTTTCTGCGTAATGTTATTTTTATATCTAAGATTCTGTGTACTATTTACTAGTGATTTTTTTCAGCCTTGTGCATGCATCTAAAACTCAGTCATTTTACAAATTACAACATAAATAGGCATTCCATCCACACAGTTTTTGGCAGAAAGACATTTCTTTCAACAAAGTCCACTCAGTTTTGCTTGTTTTATTCTCCTACTTGCCAGTATATACTACAGAGAATCCATTCTTATTGATATTGCTGGCCTTTTAAAAAGATCCTTCCCACTTGCCTCTTACAAACCCACGCCCTACTGACAAATGGCTTTTTCTCCCTGCATTTTGTGGAAGGCTTACAAACGCTGAATGCTAAGTGGAAGGCAACCAAAACCCAAATTCACAAATCTGTGCACTTGAAAATATGCGATTGGAGTCAATCTTTTGCCTGGAGCCCAGAGGAAAATACTTGATTCTGTTGCTAGGTGGCAATGTTCCTTTACCAAAAGAGTGGTTATTAGCGTCTGCTGTAAAACAGAAAGGAAAACACTGCCTTCTTGACCCTTCCTTAGCAATGTTTTAACCAGACTTCTTGGCTTAAGACCACAGAGAGACATCAGTAATGTCGGAAATTGCAAGGCTGGAGTGCGCAAAAAAAAACTTATTCCCCTGGCCACTGTACATTGCAAAACTCTATGGTATAAAGCACATGGTTGCTTCTAATGACTGTAAAAATCCTCTCTATGCTGGAACTAGAAGTCTATTCCAGGTCTTGGTGAGCAAGTGATATAATCTCACTAGTCCAATGACCAGTGATATAATATTAATTTTATTTATGAAAAAATAGCCCTTGCATTGAGGTTCTTTAAAAAAAAGTTTCTTCCATCCCATTATCAGTTAGGGTTACCAGATTTAGTAAATCAAAATACAGGACACCTAGTTAAATTTGAATTGCAGATAAACAATGAATACATTTTTTAGTATAAGTATGATCCATGCAGTAATTTGCAACCTACTGATACTAAAAAAAGGTATTTGTTGTTTATCAAAAAAAAGTTCTGAACGAGTGGACCTGGTACCTACATTTTAACAAATACTTATGGTGTTTTCAATACAGATGATTCTTAGATCACACTTTCAAATAGCAAGAATCTGAAGCTGTGGGATCATGAATCTCCCTGAGAATCAAGTATTTTCCCAGAGAAACACTCATATAAACTCAGCACTTTCACACAACTTCAGTGAAAGAACTGAAATTCAGGATTGACTGGAGCCCACAAACTCTGTTAACCCCAAGTTAAGCACTAGCCTCAGTAATCTCATGTGGTTTACTAAAGCTTAGGTTTTCCACAGAAGTAACAGAATAGGCTAATTTTGAGCCCTCCCACTTGGCCTACTCCTTGTCCTTCCCAATACTTCTCAGCACAAGAAGCTTTTTTTTTTTTTTTTCATTTTCCACAAGAAATAATCCCCTGCAACAGTCTGAGTTCCCTATTTAAGTGACATGCTTTTCCTTTAGTGCCTCCAGTTAGCTCTGTAAGAGGGTGGTTTTGAAATAGGGTCCGCCTGAATGAAGCCTGGAAGATGTAAACAAAATTCATCTTCACCAATGATGCAAGTAACCAGTTCAGGGCCAAGCTGAACCACAAAGAGGTCATCTTAAATGCCCATCAAGCCATAAAAGGGTAGCAAGGAGATTGAAATTTTACACATGTGGAAGGCAGGGAAGAAATACTTTAGTTAAAATAAAATAGCAGGCTCATAGACTTGAAGATGGTTATTAAGCAGAGGTTCTCACCTTAACTCTATGATTCTCAACCAAGGGCAGTTTTATCCCCCAGCCAGGGGACATTAGGCAATGTCTGGAGACATTTTTGCTTGTGGCCACTGTGTGTGTGTGTGCATGCGTGTGTGTGTTGGTGCTACTGTAATCTAGTGGGTAGAAGTGAGGGAGGCATCCTACTAGACACAGGAGCACTCTCCTCTTCTCCTTCTGCAACAATGAATCAAAATGTCCAGAATTCAAAATGTCCATAGTGCCCATTAGGAGAGTAAGACCATATCAAAGGCCAGCATTTTTCAGTCCTCTCAACCCCACTTTTGAAGAGTGACTGCCCCAATTTGTTTTCAGAGCGAAATGCCACTGCCTTCAAATGACAGCATCATTCAGGAGTCCCAGCCTGTCTCTCTCCAAATATCCCAGCCTCCACTCTTCCTACAGCCAGTGAGAACTAGTCTTGCAGATGCCTTGAGAGGGAGGAGTCCCAGTGTGGGATTTTGAGGGCCTTGGTGTGCTGACCCTGTGGCAGGGCCGTTGCCTGCTAGGCACTAGCTTTGTGGCTGGAAAGTGTAGATGTTGCAGCGAAGCCCCACACCCATGGAGCAGCTGTGGTGCTGAGAAATTATCTTAGAAGGCATAGGTTGTGTTCAGAGACAAGGCACCCATGATGCCCATCAGAAGGCCCTTCAAGGTGCTCATCTGGCCACTCCTAAAGCATCTAAGGCACCCTGGCCTCAGGTGGGGGGATGGAACCACAGTAAAGCTGTCTCTTGGAGCTGAAAAAAGTGCCGGGTAAGATGGCACTGGAACTTGGTTGAGTCACTAAGGCAGAAGTCCCAAGGCCCTCCATTAAGTTTCCCCACCTGAAAGTCCAGGCCTCATGAAGGTAAAAACTGCTATACAGGGGCTGGGCATAGTGGCTCACTCCTGTAATTCCAGCACTTTGGGAGGCCAAGGCAGGCAGATCACGAGGTCAGGAGTTCAAGACCATCTTGGCCAACATGGTGAAACACCATCTCTACTAAAAATACAAAAATTAGCTGGGCGTAGGGGCACACGCCTGTAATCCCAGCTACTTAAGAGGCTGAAGTGGGAGAATCACTTGAACCTGGGAGGCAGAGGTGGTGAGCTAAGATCACGCCACTGCACTCCAGCTTGGGTGACAGAACAGGACTCCATCTTACACACACACACACACACACACACACACACACAGCTACACAGGTAAGGTGTCTCTGAAGCTGCTGGAGCTCCTTGTTGAGCTGAACCAGAGCCCTTCCTTAACCTTGGCACTCTTGCAAGAGAAGGCGACCCACTATATATATTACACTCTCATGGGCTGGAATAGGCCTGAGCCCCAGACTTTAGCGCTTTGGCTTTTAGGGATAGCTGCTTCTCCAGATGTACCGTGGTTAATTTATTTCAATGACTCTATTGGCTAGCCTCCTACTGGCTCTCAACGCAGCCTCATGAACCTCTTTAATTCATAAGGGCAGGCTGGCATGGAGACAGTTTTCCTCTATTTTCCTTCTGGAGATAAAAGTCTTAGTATATCTTAATTACAAGACAATGGAGTCTTCCTTCCTTCCTTAGATTTGCCTAACCAAGAAAACCTCAGAGTGACATTCCAAGAGCAAAGATGAACATCTATTCTGAAAACAAATGAACAAACCAAAAAAAAATCTCCTTTTGACTACAAAGCTACAGCAGGACACTCTTTATGGTGAAATGATTGAGTCAAGGGATATGGGCATCTGAAAAGCCCTCTTTTGTGTAACTGCTATGTGGAATAAACACAATTCATGTGATGGAATTGTAAAACAATTTCTTATTTCCCAGCGCCCCCTTAACTCTTTTGTTCTTCTTCTCTCCTGATTGGAAACTTCTACAGTCCCAGGCAATGATCAAAACTTTAATCTTCATTCAAAGGTAAATCATCCTGCCTTTCCCACTATGGCACTGTTTCAGGACATGGTTGAATTCTCTGTCTTACCCACAGCACTTTCCCTCCATCTGCCCATCAAGGCTGTCTTGGCTTCCTCAGGCTGCAACTGGGAGGTGGGAAAGGAAGTGAAAAGGGCAAGAAAGTTCTTATTTGATTGATGTTGTCAGTGGATGGCTTCTGCTTGCTGGAGCGTGAAGCTGTTTCTTTTCTCTTACGTGAATTTTCTGTGGGTTCTCATGAAAGCTGCCATTGTTGGGGATGCTTCTCTTTCCATTTCTTCGATGTGGGCAAACGATGTCTCTTCTAGCTGGTCACCGGCAACTCCTCTTGCGACCTCTCACTATCCAGTGACCCACGGCTAGCTTCCTTCTGCTGTGTTCGATTAGTCTTCAGACAGCTTCAGAAAGATTCTTCATGCTCCCAGACTGCCTGCCTCTCAAGAGTGCTACAAACCTGTTTCTCAGGAAATATACTTTCTTTGGTCACAGCCACCTCTTCTGGATCAGCTTCTAAACATTTCTATCTCACTGGGTTTATGTTTCTCAGTGGAAATCATACACCAATATAGTCCCCTAAATCAAGCTTGTCCAACCTGTAGCCTGTGGGCTGAATGCAGCCCAGGATGGCTTTAAATGCAGCTCAATACAAATTCATAAACTTTCTTCAAACATTATTAGATTTATTTGTGATTTTTAAAGCTAATCAGCCACTGTTAGTGTATTTTATGTAGGGCCCAAGACAATTCTTTCAGTGTGGCCCAGGGAAGCCAAAAGATTAGACACTGCTGCCTTACACTGAATGTGGCACATCTTGGATTCTCTATGTGGGCTTCTTAAAACCATTAAGAGGGAAACATTTTCTGTTCCTCACCCTGGTTGAGGTGTCTAGCACTCCAATATCTATCTCCCAATCCTCCTCCCAGTTTCACCTTCAACCTCCATGGACTTCATCCTCTTTATATTTTTAATGTGTGTGAGGGATGAGTTCTGTCATTGGTGTTCAGATATTTCTTTTGAAAATTTTTATTTTGTATTAACAACTCACTTTGAAATGCAGTTTATAGTGTTTCTCGATTCCTCAGTCAAAATTGTCAAGGAACAGCCAATTGCCTAAGAAAGATTTGCTCTTGTCACATAATCATAATTTCACATCAGGTATAATCCCAAAGGATTTGCAGATAATATTATTGCAGCTGCCATTTACTAGCTACCCGCAATATTCATTTGCTCTTGAGATATTATTCATCGGTGGCCCTATGGAAACCAGATCCTCATTTTATTTCTCATTGATATGGTCATTGCTAAATCCTTGAAGGTAGGAATCAGCTTTTCCACTTCCTCCACAAGCCTCTTGGGCTCATCCACAGAGGCATAAAAGTACTGAAAAAACTGGTTGATATAGTTACTATTTTTCTTACACCCTCAAAAAATTAAATACAATGTATTTATTAAAGAAAAAGTCAATTGATGACTTACATTTAATAAAAACCATACACATATATCACAAAAAGCTCAAATTGCAAAGAAAATTAAAAAGTAGAAAAAAGTATATGTAGTCCTGCCACCCAAAGAGGTAGTGAGATAGTAGTTTTACTTGTCTTCATTTTTTTGCCACAGCTGTAATAATATGTACTGATTACTGGATCCCACCCCACATATTCAGATTTATTTGGTATGGGGGCATGTTCTAGACTCAGTGTTTTTCAAAAGCTCCTTAGGTGATTGTGACAGGTAGCAGTTTGAGAGCTACTGCTCTAGGCACCTGCCATTGACTTGTTCTCCATGCTCTTTCTGTATTCTTGGTTGATTAGGTCATGCAGAATGAATCGTAGAACCCACTGAGAATCAACAGTAATCATAAGTGTGTGTCAACATGAGAGGGAACAAGTCTTCTAATTACTAGTTCATACTGGATGGACATCTACATCTGGCCACTCATGATGGATAATGATGGATAGGGATAAGTTGATTTCCTTATCACCATGAGGACAGCCTCACTGCTTCCCTACTCCCTAACTCTCTCAATGCTGGCATCAGAGACTAGTTAGCTTTCCATGTGGGAGGATTTACTCCAAGTGAAATCACTGTGGCCGTCTGACTCTCTAGTAGTCACAAGTCATAGTTGCAAGGGTTTTTTAATCCAATGGCAACTTTTAGGTTGCACTGAACTGTGACAAAGGAATTTAAAGAGTCTTGGGGCTTATGTTATGAGAAGTCTCAAGGAACCTTTTATGGTTGGTTGCACCCACAAACAACTCCATAATCACAATGAGTTGCTCCATCATAGTTTCAGAGACCTTGGAAGGGAGGACAGAAATGGTCAGGACCCTTCTCAATGCTTCCTCTTCTCAGGAGGCCACATATCAGAAACAGATGTGTTAGCCCTCAGATTGTGGGCGGGTGGGGGGAATGTGTCAGGAGACTCAGAATGGAGATTCACGTGCTCAGATCACATAGTGGCATTGCAGATAGCTTGTGTTTTAATTTACAAAAAAATTATGGTAGTTAGCAGTCCAGCTGATAGAACTTGTTATTTATTAATAAAGCAGCACATATTACATAATATTTTAATATTTTGTCAACTGTATTTCAGTGTTACTGGTATAAGCCTAGGTTTTTATAATGTATTTACAAACATGAACAGGCTTTTGTTTCATATTATTTTAATAAGTGATGCATGTCATTTCCATTTTTAATTTAGAGGTGATTTTGGAATTGGGAGGAGAAAACTAGCAGAGCTAACTAGGAAAATTTACATTGTTATAGCTTCTATTTTCGAAATTCTATACTTCATTTCCTGTGTTTCCAGGATGCCTTTTATCTGATATTATGGCTTACATATGCTAATTTGTTGTCACATTTTAATTAACTTTCCCAGTGAATGATTATTTGCTTCCAGATAGTGGGCTGGTATGATTCCCGCTGGTTCTATTTTGGAACCAATGATAAGGTACATTAACGAGGCTCAAAGTTGTTCCCACAAGACTGTTTTCCTTTTCCCATTGATGTGACCTCTTCTTTTCACAGTATTATAAATTGTAACTCAGGCACAATGCTTATTAGCTTATTCTCTTATCCTCAGATCACAGATGGAGATGTGGGTTTAAAATATCTCATATTAAAAGTTCCAAAATCAAGAGTAGGGTGATGTACCACCACTCCCAGGTTGATATCCTAGGAATAAATGTCAAGAGTAGAGATAGAAATTACCTATTCCAGGCAGCCTAATCATAAACATTCTCAGGGATGTTTTTCTTGGGGAATGTGCTACAGTCCTGCTCCTGGACTCTTTTCTCAAAAGTACCCAAGCCAGAATGGCATCTTAGAGCATTGGTCTACTAGATATAAGAGAAAGTGAACTTATATTAGCACTGGTGAAAGTTAATATTCAAAAAATAATGAAATATGCTTGTTTTTGTGCATTTTAACATCTCCCTATCTAATGGAGAAAATTGTACTTGCACCATATGCACCATCCAATGCACCACCATATGCATTTATCATGATATATTCCATCATTTGTGAGTCCTGTGTAATTCCCTTGCAGTTGTCCTGGTATGATACAAAGTCAGCTCATTTCCTATTCAACACCTTTGATGAAATATCTAGAGACGAAACAAAGGGTTCAGGGGCAGATTTGTATGTCATGCTATGTAGCTAAATAGTTATTTATTATTATTATTATACTTTAAGTTCTGGGATACACGTGCAGAACATGCAGGTTTGTTGCTTTCTGCAGCCATCAACCTGTCATCTACATTAGGTATTTCTCCTAATGCTACCCTCCCCTTGCCCCCGCCACCCCCAAAAGGCCCTGGTGTGTGATGTTCCCCTCTTTGTGTCCATGTGTTCTCATTGTTCAACTCCCACTTATGAGTGAGAACATGCAGTGTTTGGTTTTCTGTTCCTGGTTAGTTTGCTGAGAATGATAGTTTCCAGCTTGATCCATGTCCCTGCAAAGGACATGAACTCATTCTTTTTTATGGCTGCATAGTATTCCATGGTATATATGTACCACATTTTCTTTATCCAGTCTATCATTGATGGGCATTTGGGTTGGTTCCAGGTCTTTGCTATTGTGAATAGTATTGCAATAAACATATGTGTGCATGTGTCTTTATAGTAGAATGATTTATAATCCTTTGGGTATATACCCAGTAATGGGATTGCTGGGTCAAATGGAATTTCTCCTTCTAGATCCTTGAGGAATTGCCACACTGTCTTCTACAATGGTTGAACTAATTTACACTCCCACAAACAGTGCAAAAGCATTCCCGTTTCTCTACATCCTCTCTGGCATCTGTTGTTTTCTGACTTTTGAATAATTGCCATTCTAACTGACATGAGATGATATCTCAATATGATTTTGATTTGCATTTCTCTTATGATCAGTGATGATGAGTTTTTTTTCATATGTTTGTTGGCTGCATAAATGTCTTCTTTTGGGAAGTGTCTGCTCATATTGTTCACCCACTTTTATGGGGTTGTTTGTTTTTTTTCTTGCAAATTTATTTAAGTTCCTTGTAGATTCTGGATATCCCTTTGCCAGAAGGATAGATTGCAAAGATTTTCTCTCATTCTGTAGGTTGCCTGTTCACTCTGATGATAGTTTCTTTTGCTGTACAGAAGCTCTTTAGTTTAATTAGATCCCATTTGTCAATTTTGGCTTTTGTGCCATTGCTTTTGGTGTTTTAGTTATGAAGTCTTTGCCCATGCCTATGTCCTGAATGGTATTGCCTAGGTTTTCTTCTAGAGTTTTTATGGTTTTAGGTGTGATGTTTATGTCTTTAATCCATCTGGAGTTAATTTTTGCACAAGGCATAGGGAAGGGATCCAGTTTCAGTTCTCTGCATATGGCTAGCCATTTTTCCCAACACCATTTATTAAATAGGGAATCATTTCCCCTTTGCTTGTTTTTGTCAGGTTTGTTAAAGATCAGATGGTTGTAGATGTGTGGCATTACTTCTGAGGCCTCTGTTTTGTCCCATTGATCTGTATATCTGTTTTGGTACCAGTACCATGCTGTTTTTGTTTTGTAGCCTTGTAGTATAGTTTGAAGTCAGGTAGCGTGATGCCTCCAGCTTTGTTGTTTTTGCTTAGGATTGTCTTGGCTATGCAGGCTTTTCTTTGGTTCCATATGAAATTTAAAGGAGTTTTCTCTAATTCTGTGAAGAAAGTCAATGGTAGCTTGATGGGGATAGCATTGAATCTATAAATTACTTTGGCAGTATGGCCATTTTCATGATATTGATTCTTTCTATCCATGAGCATGAAATGTTTTTCCATTTGTTTGTGTCCGCTCTTATTTCCTTGAGCAGTGGTTTGTAGTTCTCATTGAAGAGGTGCTTCACATCCCTTGTAAGTTGTATTCCTAGGTATTTTATTCCCTTTGTAGCAATTGTGAATGGGAATTCACTTATGATTTGGCTCTCTGTTTGTCTGTTATTGGTGTATAGGAATGCTTATGATTTTTGCATATTGATTTTGTATCCTAAGACCTTGCTGAAGTTGCTTATCAGCATAAGGAGTTTTTGAGCTGAGATGAAGTTTTCTAAATATGCAATCATGTTATCTGCAAACAGAGACAATTTGACTTCCTCTCTTCCTATTTGAATACCTTTTATTTCTCTCTCTTGCCTGATTGCCCTGGCCAGAACTTCCAATACTATGTTGAATAGGAGTGGTGAGAGAGGGCATCCTTGTCTTGTGCTAGTTTTCAAAGGGAATGCTTCCAACTTTTGCTCATTCAGTATGATATTAGCTGTAGGTTTGTCATAAATAACTCTTATTATTTTGAGATACATTCCATCAATATCTAGTTTATTGAGTGTTTTAACATGAAGGGGAGTTGGATTTTATAGAAGGCCTTTCTACATCTATTGAGATAACCATGTGGTTTTTGTCATTGGTTCTGTTTATTTAATGGATTATGTTTATTGATTTGTGCATGTTGAACCAGCCTTCCATCCCAGAGATGAAGCCGACTTGATCGTGGTGGATAAGCTTTTTGATATGCTGTTGGATTCAATTTGCCAGTATTTTACTGAGGATTTTTGCATCAATGTTCATTAGGGATATTGGCATAAAATTTTCTTTCTTTGTTGTGTCTCTACCAGGTTTTTGTATCAGGATGATACTGGCCTCATAAAATGAGATGGGGAGGAGTCCCTCTTTTCCTATTGTTTGGAATAGTTTCAGAAGAAATGGTACCAGCTCCTCTTTGTACCTCTGGTAGAATTCGGCTATGAATCCTTCTGGTCCTGGGCTTTTTTTGGTTGATAGACTATTAATTACTACCTCAATTTCAGAACTTGTTATTGGTCTATTTTCAACTTCTTTCTGATTTATTCTGGTTAGTCTTGGGAGGATATATGTGTCCAGGAATTTATCCATTCTTCTAGATTTTCTAGTTTATTTGCATAGAGGTGTTTATAGTATTCTTTGATAGTAGTTTGTATTTCTGTGGGATCAGTAGTGATATCCCCTTTATCATTTCTTATTGTTTCTATTTGATTCTTCTCTTGTTTCTTCTTTATTAGTCTGGCTATAGGTCTAACTACTTTGTTAGTTAGCTCTTCTTGTTGCATTGATCCCTTTACCATTATGTAATGTCCTTCTTTGTCCTTTTTTTATCTTTGTTGGTTTAAAATCTGTTTTATCAGAGACTAGGATTGCAACTCCTGCTTTTTTGTGCTTTCCATTTGCTTGGTAAATATTCCTCCATCCCTTTATTTTGAGCCTATGTGTGTCTTTGCACCTGAGATAGGTCTCCTGAATACAGCACACCAATGGGTCTTGACTCTTTATCCAATTTGCCAGTCTGTGTCTTTTAATAGGGGCATTTAGCCCATTTACATTTAAGGTTAATATTGTTATGTCTGAATTTGATCCTGTCATTATGATGCTACCTGGTTATGTTGCACATTAGTTGATGCAGTTTCTTCATCGTGTCAATGGTCTTTACATTTTGATATGTTTTTGCAGTGGCTGGTACCAGTTTTTCCTTTCCATATTTAGTGATTCCTTCAGGATAAGGCAGACCTGGTGGTGACAAAATCCCTTAACATGTGCTTGTCTGTAAAGGATTTTATTTCTCCTTCACTTATGAAGCTTAGTTTGGCTGGATATGAAATTCTGGGATGAAAATTCTTTTCTTTAAGAAGGTTGAATATTGGCCCCCACTCTCTTCTGGCTTGTAGGGTTTCTGCAGGGAGACCTACTGTTAGTCTGATGGGCTTCCCTTTGTGGGTAACCTGACTTTTCTCTCTGGCTGCCTTTAACATTTTTTCCTTAGTTTCAACCTTGCTGAATCTGAAGATTATGTGTCTTGGGGTTGCTCTTCTCAAGGAGTATCTTTGTTGTGTTCTCTGTATTTCCTGAATTTGAATGTTGGCCTGTCTTGCTACGTTGGGGAAGTTCTCCTGAATAATATCCTGAAGTGTGTTATCCAACTTGATTCCATTCTCCCCATCACTTTCAGGTACACTGATCAAACATAGGTTTGGCCTTTTCACATAATTCCATATTTCCTGGAGGCTTTGTTCTTTCCTTTGCATTCTTTTTTCTCTTATGTTGCCTTCTTGCTTTATTTCATTAAGTTGATCTTTAATCTTTGATATCCTTTCTTCCACTTGATTGATTCAGCTATTGATACTTGTGTATACTTCACGAAGTTCTTGTGCTGTGTTTTTCAGCTCCATCAGGTCATTTATGTTCTTCTGTAAACTGGTTATTATAGTTAGCATTTTTTGTAACCTTTTTTCAAGGTTCTTAGCTTCCTCACATTGGGTTAGAACATGCTGCGTTAGCTCAGAGAAGTTCGTTGTTACCCACCTTCTGAAGCCTACTTCTGTCAGTTTATCAAACTCACTCTCTGTCTAGTTTTGTTCCCTTGCTGGCAAAGAATTGTGATCCTTTGGAGGAGAAGAGGCATTCTGGTTTTTGGAATTTTCAGCATTTTTGCACTGTTTTTTTCTCATCTTCTTGGATTAATCTGCCTTTGATTTTTGATATTGGTGAACTTCGGATGGGGTTTTTGCGTGGGCATCCTTTTTGTTGGTGTTGATGTTATTGCTTTCTAACAGGCCCCTTTTCTGCAGGTCTGCTGGAGTTTTCTGGAGGTCCAGTCCAGACCCTGTTTGCCTGGGTATCACCAGCGGAGGCTGCAGAACAGCAAAGATTGCTGCCTGTTCCTTTCACTGGAAGTTTCATCCCAGAAGGACATCTGCCAGTTGCCAGCCAGAACTCTCCTATATCACGTGTCTGTCAACCCTTGCTGGGAGGTGTCTCTCAGTCAGGGGGCATGGGGATCAGAGACTCACTTGAGGAGGCAGTCTGTTCCTTAGCAGACTTCTAGCACTGTGCTGGGAGATCCTCTGCTTTCGGGAGGAATGCTTAAGTCTGCTGAAGCTGTGTCCACAGCTGCCCCTTCCCCCAGGTGCTCTGTCCCAGGGAGATGGAAGTTTTATCTATAAGCCCCTGACTGGGGCTGCTGCCTTTCTTTCAGAGATGCCCTGCCCAGAGAGGAGGAATCTAGGGAGGCAGTCTGGCTACAGCAGCTTTGCCATGCTGTGGTGGGCTCCGCCCAGTTTGAACTTCCTACAGGCCTTGTTTACACTGTGAGAGGAAATCCGCCTACTCAAGCCTCGGTAATGGCAGATGCCACTACTGCCACCAAGCTCAAGCTTCCCAGGTCGACTTCAGACTGCTGTGCTGGCAGCGAGAGTTTCAATCCAGTGCATCTTAGCTTGCTGGGCTCCATGGGGGTGGGAACCACTGAGCAAGACGACTTGGCTCCCTGGCTTCAGGCCCCTTTCCAGGGGAGTGAATGGTTCTGTCTCACTGGCATTCCAGGTGCCACTGGGGTATGAAAAAAAACTCTTGCAACTAGCTCACTGTCTGCCCAAATGGCTGCCCAGCTTTGTGCTTGAAACCCAGGGCCTTGGTGGTGTAGGCACCAGAGGCAATCTCCTGGTCTGCATGTTGCAAAGACTATGGGAAAAGCATAGTATCTGGGCTGGATAGCACTGTCCCTTATGGCACAGTCCCTCATGGCTTCCTTTGGCTAGGGGAGGAGTTCCCCTACCCCCTGCTCTTCCCAGGTGAGGCAATGCCCCACCCTGCTTCTGTTCCCCCTCTGTGGGCTTTATCCACTGTCTAACCAGTCCTAATGAGATGAACTGGGTACTTCAGTTGGAAATGCAGAAATTGCCTATCTCCTGCATTGATCTCACTGGGAGCTGCAGACCAGAGCTGTTCCTATTCGGCCATCTTGCCAGCCCTCCCCTGATAAATAGTTCTTTACCTCACTATTCCCTTCATCTGTTCTTGGGTCTAGGATCTACAAGGAGGCTACAAACATATCCCCTCTCCTCTTGGCATTAACCATGAAAAAAGACTACATGGCCAAGGTATGGAATTTCTTCTAGGGAATGCTACTCTGCTTATTTTCGGGGAGGTTATAGTTCTCCTGTAATCTATTTTATACCCTCTCCTTGATAGATACAATAGGGTATATATTTTCATTGTAATAATGCATTCAGTTTACATATGCTTAACTTCAAACAACTCCATGATCTATCTTTTGTTTTCAACAAAAATAGCCCAAAAAATCACTTCTTTCCAAACATTTGTTAAAATAACTATTTGCACAGGATTCTATTTGAACAAACCAATTCCTTTTGGACTTCAATGGGTAATAATATTGTGAAGAAACAATTGCATATGTCAGTGCATATCTCTTTAAAAGGTGATATGCTACAAGCTGCAGAGTATTCAAGGATGTTCGCTGCCTTGATGACCTTCAAATCTTGTAATGGAGAAGAGATAATACATAAATAAGGCACAAAACATAGGGAGGTAAATGACATAAGAGAGATATACGTAAAGAACTTTGGGAGTTCCAAGGAAGATGAACATCAAATTCCAAGCCTCACTCACAGAAGCTCATTTAGAAAGTTTGCAGTGTGGCTCGAAATCTGTAACACATTTCAGAGCATCTGAGGCAGGTGGTCCTTGGACCACACTTTGGGAAATACTGATCTCATAGTCTTTTAACAAAGACTGCTTTTATGGGACAGGGAGGAGTACCTTTCTATTACTCAGTTTCAGAACTCTATCTTGTAAGTTATTTTTAATATTATCCAGAACACAGCATTTATATACCATAACAGAAAAAACTCTTTGCTATATCTTAAAAATTACTTGTAGGTCCAAAGTCTCTTATCTGAAAACTTTTTGGCCAGATGTGTCAGAATTCAAAATTTTTCTTAAAAGATCCTAAACAATTAATCTTTAATAAAAATGTTAACTTACATTCTTCTATCAGCATCACAACTCTTCAGGATCTATAACCTCTCTCTAATCTTCCCAGTACAACCCTACCCACAGCACTGCTTCCGAAGCTGTCCATGTTTTTCTGAAATAATGTACAAGTTTAAGTCTAATTATCAAATTTTCTTTATATTATGCTTCTGTTTTTATTGACATTAAGCACTCCACGTCTGGGCAACAAAGCAAGACTTTGTCTTGAAAGAAGAAAAAAAGAAAGAAGTCTGGGTGCGGTGGCTCCTGCCTGTAATCTCAGCACTTTGGGAGGCCAGGCGGGAGGAATACCTGAAGTCAGGAGTTCGAGACCAGCCTGGCCAGGGTGAGGTGAAACCCTATCTCTACTGAAAATGCAGAATTAGCCGGGTATGGTGGTACACACCTGTAATCCCAGCTACTTGGGAGGCTGAGGCAGGAGAATCGCTTGAACTTGGAGAGTGGAGGTTGCAGTGAGCTGAGATGGCACCACTGCACTCCAGCCTGAGCAACAAGACTGAAACTGTCTCAAAAAAAAAAAAAGAAAAGAAAAGAAAAAAGAAGCCTAATTTTGTAGATATAGTGATATATTTTTGCTCACTACTGCTTCTTTTCTTCCATGTGTTACCCCTCCTTGTTCTTCCTGGAGCACATTCTTGCTTACTTCTTTATAAAATGATTATGGATGATAAATTTTATGGAAAACGTTTCTTCAACAATCATCCTTAAATACTGCTTTAGATTAAAGAAGAACTATGGACCAGAATTTCTACAAAAATTTGAAGACATATTTCTTCTCCCTTTTGCTTATTGTACTTTAAATGAGTTACAGGTCAATTTGATTCTTTCTTCTTTGTACATTTTTATTCTCTCTGAGTAACATAGAATATTCATTTTATATTTAAATTTTTACTAGGCATTTGTAGATATTTTCACTATTTTTATAGTTATTTTAAATTATTTTTCTTGCTCACCATTTGGTAGACAAACCTTTCTAATCTGAATGTTGAAGGCTTTTCCCAAGGCAGGAAGATTTTTCTATTATTTGATTCTTTCTTTCTTGCATTCTACTCCTAAAGCTGAGACATTAGAGCACAAGGGGTCTATCCTCTGAGTCTCTTATCTTTTTTCTAACATCTTTCATTTTTTCTCTTTTACACATTCTGCACAAATAAGGTAGACTGACATTCCAGTTTACTAATTCTGTCTTCAGCAGTGTCCCTCAAGCCCTTCATCAAGTATAGTTTTGTGTTTCAGGAATTGTTTTTAATTTACAAAATTACTGAGTGCCTATTTTTCACAATAGCTTTCTTTTCCTTGATAAAATCTCTTCCCAAATTCATCTAAAGTTATGACTATATTATTCATCTATTCTTTGAATTGACTCTGCTTCCATGAGGATTAGTTCTATATGTTGCATTTAGAGCCTCTTTCGTGCAACCAGTTTTCCGATGAGTAACTCTTTCTCTTAACTCCAACTATTTCTGAGCTTGGGAATATTCAAAGGCTCTTGTTGTAATATTCTTTTTTTTTTCTCATAGGAAGTCGAGAGTTGCTTATCTCCCTTGGGTTTTGTCATCAATTTATTCCTTTTGGATCTTCCAGAAATCTCTGAGGGTTTTTGAAGTAGGGTGGCATATCTTCAAGGCTGTACAACACACAAGTGTAGGTTTATGGTTGTATATGATTCTTGCAGTTAATAAAAAGTTATTTTGTTTTGTATTTGGTTATTGCTTCTTGCATATATTTGGTCTGAAATCCAATAGAAGGAGAAGTGAGCAACAGGAAAATACCCTTTGATTCTTGGCAGTAATGCCATCATTACAGCATACAAAATCCTTCCTTCCCAAAGCCCATATATATTGACTACCAGTGAGGGTCATGTGGATATCTACCTAAAAACTAGTACTGGGGGCAAAGTATCACATAGGGAAGAATGAGGTCCTTGGTGTACCGGTGACAGCTGATATTGTAACTTGAATTAATACTAGTTTTTAGGAAAAGAGATACTTTGGAGTCAGAAAATGCTCATCTCAAAACAGAGCTTCCATATATAAGTATTTTAAGTCTGGCAAGTGGAGTAATTTTTCAAGAATTTTTCACCACAGCTTTTTTCCCCTTTATTGTAGTTCTCAGGCAGGATGATGGGCCAGTATTTTAATCTGTAAAAGCCATTTCATTCCTAAGGACTAGATAAAACTAATGTGTGAAATATTTGGAATTTAAATTCTTCGTGCACTAGAATGGTAGTTCCAAATCTAGTCTCTCTTTATGCTGTTTTGAAGAGAAGGCAAGGAAAAGAAAATCACTGTGGAATTCAGCTTTGGATTCATGTGGCTTGTCTCTAGGTCCTCAAATTTACCGCCTGGCCCCTCCCCATCATGGTCTCCACCAGCCTGTGGGCTTGCACTGGTTCTCACTTGTTTATTTCATAAGCTCAAATCTTAAATGTAAGCCCAGCCTGTGGGGTCAACTGTGATGGGCTGGAGCTGGGGGTTGGCATCAGGGTGATCTTGTTTTATATAATGAATATGTAAAGAGAATTGGAAAGCCATATATTAGTCAGGTTGATGTAGAGGAAAAAACTCAGTGTAATTGTTAAAAGTCCAAGAACTGAAAAGGAAATTGAAAAGCCTGTGCCCAAACACTGTGCCTCCAGGATGCAAGTTTGCTTCGAACTTCAAAATGGAATGTGATCGTCTCATGAAACAGGTGTTGGTCATACAGTCAAGACAGGCAGAATATGAAACACGTCTTTCTTTTCTCTCTCTTGTTTTTTTGTCTACCCACCTTTCCCAAGAAAACGTTGAATGTCTGCTATGTTCTTTGACTGCCAACAGCAAGGCAGCTGGATTATACCATCTGCTGAGATCTAGAGAAGTAACTGCTTGGAAGTAAACTGCTGTCATGACTCCTCATTTGCTTTATTTTGTGGGCATAGGCTAACCCACTGATGTTCTTGCATATTCTGCTGACCCCTATGAATGTCAGAAAGCCTTATGAATAGACAAATGGGGTTGGATTAATCCTATTTTAGAGGTGTTTAAAGGAGCTCCACCTATCCTGGTGGAAGATGTTCCAGGCCATGGCTTCTGAAAAAGGAATTGAAACTCCATCTGAGTTTAGCAACTCCAGCTGAGAGCGAACAAAATAAGAAATGAGGATGGTGAGAATAACAGACTATAATTTCTTTCAGATTTTAATTTCAACCAAAGGAGATGGATTTTGTTTCTCAGCTTAATGAGTTAAATGGGAGAAAGTTCATATTTTTTCAAGTTTGGGGCATTATTTATTGCATTACTTAGGCTTGTGGAATAAACTCCAGTGAGCCAGTCTGAACATCATGACTGTGCATAGAGAATAGAAAATAGGAGTGAATTTTTTCCCTTAAGTAATCTGCAACCTTTAAGTTAACTTAATATACTGTTGTGACTCATTTCAGAGACGTTTGAGGCAATAGTTAAACAGATTCTAGGAGGGTTCTAAGGGATAATGACATAATGTCATCTAGTGGATAGGAGCCAGATATAATACTGGGGAAATTTCTCCACGTCTGGTGGAACCCAGCTACTTTACAATACTATTGGGCTCTGACCAACTGATCATGTTTGCCTGGGACTTTCTTAATTTTAGCTTCCCAGGAACCCTCACCCTATCCCTGTATGAATGGAGGATAGCCCACCATCCATGGACCTTAATCCTTGTTTGGCACCCCTGGAGGATGAGAAGCAATCAGAAATGAAGACGAAAGTGTAGGGGACACATACTTGTCTCTCCCAACCTGTTCCTGAGGTAATGTATTCTCTTCCCAGATCCACAAGAAGGTGTAGTTTCAAATGCAAGAACTTCCCAGCACCATACCTCCACCCACCTCTCCATCCGGGATCTTAGAGGTCTTTGTTTGACTTTCACGCACATGGGAAAATAATCAAAGATCAATCACTCCAGTGGAAGTTTAAAGGAACTCCTTTCATAGGAGTTCATAGGGAAACTTTGAATGAGACGAGAATTTCTCCCAGGTTAAAAGCCCCCATCCCCCACATCTGGGCAGATTCCATATCTGGATCCCCTTCCATGACCTCATGGAAGCTGCTTTTCTTTCTCCTTTTTCTCTCTCTCTCTCTGTCTGCCTAAATAAATCACTTTCTGCAAAACTCTTTGGGGTCCAATATTTACTTACGAGTGCACTGTGCCCAACAGTGTCCTCTTTCCCATTCTTGGGTGAGTAAGGGACCAAGAGCCTAGAAGAACACATCCTAGTGGGGAGCTGAGCCTCCCCTGTACCCCGGAACCTGGTCACATTCCCTCAGAAGGGTAAAGGGTGGGTTTTTTTTTTGTTTTTTTTTTTTTTTTTTTTTTTTTTTTTTTTTTTTTTTTTTTTTTTTTTTTTTTTTTTTTTTTACTGGTTGTCATCTTTTTCCTTTTTAATGTTTTTTTCTTTTAGAGAGAGAGACAGGGTCTTGCTTTGTCACCCAGGCTGGAATGCAGTGACACCATAAGAGCTCACTGCTGGCTCAACCTCCCAGGCCCAAGGGATCCTTCCACTTCAGCCTCCTGAGTAGCTGGGACTACAGGTGTGAGCCACTGTGCCTAGCTAAGAATAGAGATTTTAGTCAGCATGGTAAGCCCTACTGGGCTTTCATCAAGTGTTTTTTTTTGTTTTGTTTTGTTTTTGAGATGGAGTCTTGTTCTGTCACCCAGGCTGGAGACTGGAGTGCAGTGCTGTGATCTTGGCTCACTGCAACCTCTGCCTCCTGGGTTCAAGTGATTCTCCTGATTATCTTAGCCTCCCTCAGCCTCCAAAGTAGCTAGGATTACAGGCATGTGCCATCATGTCCAGCTAATTTTTGTATTTTTAGTAAAGACGGGGTTTTACCATGTTGGCCAGGCTGGTCTCGAACTCCTGACCTAAAGTGATCTGCCCGCCATGACCTCCCAAAGTGCTGGGATTACAGGCCTGAGCCACTGTGCCCAGCTGTCATCAAGTGTTTTTTTTTACTTGTGGGTAGAAGTACTGCATTCTAAAAGTCTGCGCCCACAAAGAAACTATTCTCTTGCTTTCCTGCCTCAGAACAAAGTTTAATCTACTTCCCAGAGCCAGGCCAATTATTCTGTTCTCCTCTAGTTTCTGGGGGGATTTTGGCTCCCAGGGGGCATCTATCAGTGTCTAGAGATATTTTAGGTTATCAGAACTGGGAGAAGTGGGTGTGCTACTGTCATTTAGTGGGTAGAAGCCAGGTATGCTGTTGAAAATCCTACAAAGAACAGGTCAGCACCTCCACACCTCCCCAACAAAGAATTATCTGCTCCAAAATGTCATTAGTGCCAATTGTGAAACACTGCTCTTTACTTTTTTCTATGCCATGAGATATGTATGTAAGTGAACTGGTGTATGGGCCATCCTTTCTTTACAAATACCCATGAGTGTGTTGCTTACATATAGGGAGCAGGAAGTCTTACTTAGGTCTCCAGGCCTTAGCTGTGTTTTTGAACATAGGTCTTGAGAGAGCCTTGCATTGTCTATCCTGTCTAATGATTTAAGAAGGGATAATAGGTTTCCCTTTTGCTGGTTATTCTTCATATTTGGTTACCTATTGATATATATCCCAAATCTTATCTTGAATTATAACTCCCATAATTCCCATGTGTTGTGCGAGGGACCCGGTGGGAGATAATTGAATCATGGGGGTGGTTTCCCCCATACTGTTCTCGTGGTAGTCAGTAAGTCTCATGAGATCTGCTGGTTTTATAAGGGGAAACCCCTTTACTTGGTTCTTATTCTCTCTTGCCTTCCACCATTGAGATGTACCTTTTGCCTTCTGCCATGATTGAGAGGCCTCCCCAGCCACATTGAACTGTGAGTCCATTAAAAACTTTTTTTTGTTTATAAATTACTAGCCACATTGTACTGTGAGTCCATTAAAAACCTTTTTTTGTTTATAAATTACCCAGTCTTGGGTATGCCTTTATCAGCAGTGTGAAAACAGACTAGTACACCTCCACTGAGAATTCTGTAGGGAAGAGTGATGAATGTCAAGCTATGACATAGTTATTCCTTGTTCTTGGGCTATAGTGCCATCGTAATATCATGAACACTTTGCCTCTATCCATAGCTCGTCCTCTATCCATGTATCGTCAACCTTTCTCTCTATGCACGGTCTTTCCTACAAGTGGGAAGAAAATATGCTCTTATTTCCTCCTACTGTTTAACAAATAAATAAAAAATTTAAAAAGCACAATAAAAAACCCCTTTTCTTGATCTCACATCCTTGTTCTCTTTTTCATTTAATAGTGAAGCTTTTTAAAGAGAGTTGAGAAATGGCAAAGTAACATAGCCAATAAGTGTTCCATTAATATGTGGTGGTTGATGAGGTGAGCCTGTGCTCAGACACAGACCAGATATATGGCCACAAACAAAGTATAGGTTATTGCTTTCATGCAGCCTGCCCTTAGTAAATATTGCTAAGGATGAATAAAAAAAATTAAGCAGTTGAATCATCTTGCAAAGCTCTTGCTAAAATCTGAACATGAAAACACTAAAAAAGTAAGGAAAATTCAAAAGTTCAGGATCTTCTAGGTTGGGAACAGATACTTCCAACTCTGGAAGCCAGATTCTCACCTTCCCTTGCTCCCTTACAACTAGGACACATGCATGTGACCTACAGCTCAGCAATCAGATGCTTGGAGGCACACTTTGACTCAGTGACCAGCAACACAGAGAGTCAGGGAATTAGCAACTGTGCATAGTCAATTATCAGGATTGATCCTGGGAAACTCCACCTTCCAGAGGCAGTAGTGATGTTTTCTTTAGCCAGATCCAAGGTCCACAAGGGTGATGAGATTAGTACTTGCTAAGTTTCTTATCCAGTAATGGAGGCAGTGTGGACTCTTGAGGCACTGTGGACTCTGGGATCACTTTTGTGGACTTGGGATGTTTCTTGCTATGTAGCTGCTAGACCTGGTTCTTCAGCTTTCCTGGATATGAAGAAAGCTTCCAAATATAATTTAATATATTAGTTTCTGATTTAATTGCCCAAAATTTGTTTCTGTTGTTTGTGACTAAGAACTCTAATTTGTTGAGCATGGTGGCTCATGCCTGTAATCCCAGTACTTTGGGAGGCTGAGGTGGGCGGATCACAAGGTCAGGAGATCAAGACCATCCTGGCTAACACTATTAAACCCTGTCTCTACTAAAACTACAAAAAAAAAAAAAAAAAAATTAGCCGGGCATGGTGGCACATGCCTGTGGTCCCAGCTACTTAGGAGGCTAAGGCAGGAGAATCACTTGAACCCAGGACGCAGAGGTTGCGGTGAGCCGAGATCACACCACTGCACTCCAGCCTGGGCAATAGAGCAAGACTCTGTCTTCAAAAAAAAAAAAAAAAAAAAAAGAACTCTAATTGGTACCCAGCTGAGGCTCCTTTGGCCAAGTGGCAGCCAAATGTGGTATAAATATGACACTGTCAGGCCCTGTTGCAAAAAGGGCAGTCAAGCCAATTGTTGAATGGCAACACCATATTTGATTAATTCATCCCTGATTTTTCCTTCTCTGTTCCCTCCTTCCCCACTTGTGGTAGCTATATCTGTTAAAATAGGAGTGATATCAAAATTCTTTTTTGGATCTTAGGGTGAAATTTCTTCTTTTCCCTTAAGCTATACCTAACCCTTGGGCACGCAGTAATAGATGAATAAAAAGAAAAGAAAAGAAAAAGTCAAAAGTAATAGGAAAATAAAAAAAAAATAAGAAATATGGATGTAAACTGTTCAGATTTGAATATTCTATGTCAGAAGTCTACAAACATTTATTGTAAAGGATTAGTAAAGGGTTGCTGGACATATTTTTGGCTTTCTGGGCCATAGGTTTTGGTCACAATGATTCAACTCTACCATTGTAATATACAAGCAGCCTCAGATAACATGTAAACAGATAGGTGCTGTTGTAAATAAAACTTTATTTACAAAAGCAAGTGGTAGGCTAGATTTGGCCCATTGGCCATTGTTTGTTGGCCCTTGCTCAATGACAGAGTAGGTGAGGATTTTTTTTTCTGTTTATATTTAGAGTCAATACTCTTATATTCATTCATTTATTCTGGAATCACTTCTTGAACACCTATTTTGTCCCACAGTCCAAGATTTCTATAACTGAAGGAGCTCACATTCTGGAGTGGATTAGGTGGCAATAGTGCCATGTTGGTTTCCTGTCCATGTTCCATCAAGCTTAACTCTTCAGTGTACACAGACCCAATTTCCTACTGCCAGCATCTTCATTTCTTTGCCTGGGAAATATCTCTGGCCATGATTGTATACAGTTGTATTTCTCAAAATATTCCAGTATACTCCTCTTGAAGCTGAATGAGCTCTGTGACTATTTTGAGCAATGGCATATACAAAAATGAGTCCAGGTACTATTTGGCCCCAGGCCAGAAGGGGTTAGCAGCCTACTGGGGAATATTTTGGGGAACATTTACTCTTAGAATCTAGCCACCATGCCGTAAAAAGCTCAAGCAGTCTCATGGAAAGGACTATCAACTTGCTACGTTTGAGAATAAACCATTCAGGAAGTGAATTCTCAAGCCCTAGTCAAACTATACCAATTAAAGCTGTGTAGAACAAGGATAAACTATCCACATTGAGCCCAACCCAACCTGCTGATTCATGAGCAACATGTATACATAAAATATAGTTGTTTTAAGCCTGTAAATTTTTAAAGGTTTTTAATGCAGTAAAACCCAGGACACTCACCCTAGCCTAAAATTAGTTATTATAATCAGCCTTTAACAGATCAAGGATAGGAAATGTAGAGAAAATAAGCCCACCTTGTTCCAAGTTCTTCACAAGTAGTGAATTACAGATTAGAATTTCAAAGGCAGGTCTTTTTGATCCCAAAGCTCAGACTCTTTATCTTGTTGCCTGTCTAAGCCAGAAACTAAACTGAAAATAAATGAAATAAGACATAATGAAAGAAAAAGAGGTAATATGAGTCAAGTCAAGATGATAGATGCTTGCAAAACTAAGGCTGTCCGGTGCCACTTTTTTGGGAAATGTTTCAGAATATTGCTATCCCCACACTTCCATCCTGCCTGTGTTAACTGTATGCCTCCATTTTTAAACTGCTGTCCTAACACTTATCACACACATTATTGTCCATCTCCACGCATGGGTGAAGCTCTTCTAGGTATCTTAAATCTATTCCTATGCCTGGCCTAGTGCTTTCCTTGCTGCAGATACTCAAATATTTTGGGAATGGATGAATGAATTCTGGAATATATTGTGTATGCACAAAGAACCTTATCAATTAGACGAGAGATACAACTATTAGACATGTGCTGTCTATAACCTGGAGAACAATGCAAAGATGTTGCAAGAGTTAATAAACTCTCCCACTCCATCAGTCCCCACCCACACCTACCTCCCCAAGGTAATCCATGTTAATAACCTGGTTGCATCCTTCCACACCTTTCTTCACAGTCATACAAATGTATACAAACACATTGTATGGTTTGGGGGATTGTTTGTTGTTATTCAAATGTTAGTTACTTTCTATTTCTCTGAAAGTTGTAAGCTGGCTAAAAAGCACAGGTTCTAGAGTCCAACTGATTAGGCTTAAATTCTGGCTCCTTGTTTACCAGCTCTGGTATCTTTGACAAATTATTTAACCATCTTTGTACTCAGTTTTCTTATCTATAAAGTAAAATGGGGGAAATAGTGGTTCTCGTCTTATAAAACTGTAAAATGCACAGCACTGCCATCTATAGGCAAGGATCTAACTCTTGAAATAGCTACATAGTATTCCACAGAATAGAAGTACCACCATTCGTTTGACCATTCCTAATGATGGCCATTGTTTATTTCCAGTCTTGTTACTGTTATAAACTTTGCTTCAGTAAACACTTTTGGACTTGAATCTTAGTGCTTTTACTTCCATCGAATAGATTACTCAAAGTGGGATTACTGTGTCAATTTAATTGAATAGATTTATACTTGACACAGAGAGAGGTGTATCAACTTCCATGCAACTGGATCTCAGAGATTAACTACTGCAACCTCAGTGATATGGTTTGGCTATGTCCCCACTCAATTCTCATCTTGAATTGTAACTCCCATGGGACCCAGTGGGAGATAATTGAATCATGGGGGCAGTTTCCCCCATACTGTTCTCATGGTAGTGAGCAAGTCTCATGAGATCTGATGGTTTTATAAAGGGTTTCTGCTTTCACTTGGCTCTCATTATCTCTTGTCTGCTAACATGAAAGATGTGCATTTGCCATCTGCCATGATTGTGAGGCCTCCTCAGCCATGTGGAACTGTGAGTCCATTAAACCGCTTCTTCTTTATAAATTACTCAGTCTCAGGTAGGTCTTTATCAGCAGCATAAGAACAGGCTAATACACTCAGCCTGTTCGAGGAGCGTGGCCAGAGACTGGGCAGTCATTGTCCATATAAATCACGTGAATTGCCATGAGTCCTATGTCCATCTGACTTTTGGTTTGAAGTTCACATAAGTTCCTTTGGTCTAGGATTCATGAGAACTTTGTCTTTTTTTTAGGTACATTTATTTTAATCACCATGCAGTCAAGAGTGTTAAAGAAATGCTCAAAAACAAAATCACATTGGAGCTACCAGCTTCTCTAGCTTAGTAGAGTGGCTATATAAAATTTAAAACTCAGAATGAAATAATAAGCCAATCTGCTACAAATTGAGTATGCCACATTCTTTTAGGTTTCTTGTTTTATGTGACTCAGTTTGGAACTGATCTTCCATTTGGAAACCTATTGGTAATTTAAACAACTCTCAATAAAAATGTGTGCTGCATAATATAAGACCTTTGTCCAGTTATTCTTCAGCAGAATAGGCTCTCTTTTTTCTCAATTGGGTTCTTCTCCTTCCATATTTTTTCATTTCCCCTTTCCTTTGTACTTAGACAACAGACCCTTGGTAGGCTCACAGTACCATCACTGAGACTTAGAAATAGATTACTTTCAAATTGCCATTTGCTTACCACAAAAGAAGCTTTTCTGATTTCTTGGGCATTAAGCACTTCCAAAAGTCCTGAGACAGAATATGCAATATTCCTCGACATGCTCCTGCCTATTACTGATCTTCCCTCCTAAATATTTTTAAAAAATATTTATTGCTCCCTTTCTGTGAGACAAAATTGATATAGCTTCTTTCTGCTACTTTCTAATGGAAATGAATACCAATACACCTTCCAAAATAAATAGGCCTCAGTCACCCAGGAACACAAAAAAGTACTCAACCATGCAAAGGTATTTGAATCTGTACTTAGCAGCAATTTTTTGCCAGTGTACAAACAAAACAAAGAGGCCAAGCCCAAGCCCAGAGTACTTCTGACTTACTCCTGGCCACCCTTTGTCAATCTTAAACTGGGAACATGGGACCACACATACAAGAAGTATGAGGGAAAAATGAGTGATTTTAACAAACTGGCCTATTTTGTTATTTTCTATGAGAGACTTCAAGAACAACAATATGGCTTTAGGAAGCTTGGCAGAGCCCTAAGATGGAGGACTGGTATTATTTACAGGCCCACACAACACACCCAGCTAATTTTTGTATTTTTTGTAGAAAGAAGGATTCACCATGTTGGCCAGGCTAGTCTCGAACTCCTGACCTCAGGTGATCTGCCCACCTTGGCCTCCCAAAGTGCTAGGATTACAAGCATGAGCCACTGTGCCCAGCTGGCTGGCTTTCTTTCTTTCTTCTCTTTCTCTCTTTCAATAAATGGTGTTGAGATAACTGGCTAGCCACATATGCAGAAGAATGAAACTAAACCCTTACCTTTCACCATATACAAAATTAGTTTCTTTCTTTCTCTCTTTCTCTCTCTCTCTCTTTCTCTCTTTTTCTCTCTCTCTTTTCTTTCTTTCTTTTCCTTCTTTTCTTTTCTTTTTCTAATCCTTTTCTTCCCTTGACCTCCTTTCTGTTCTTACTCTGACTTCAGGCTCTCCCCACATTCTCTTTACATTTTTTTTTAACCTTCTTATTCTCACTTCTGGTTTCTGGTCTTCGAGGAGGAAGGAAGGGAAGTTGGGGGCTGCCCAGGCTTCTCCCCACAACATGATGTGTACCAGCTGAGCACAGCTCTTGAAAAGCTCCTTAGATTAGGTCTCTTTCCAGGATATCTTTGTCCCAGGGCAATTTTCTAAATTGTAAATGGACTCAGCGGCCCTTTTAAAATACAGACAAATGGGCCACTTGAAACTTCTCTAATTTCTCGTGAAAAGACAAACTCTCACTTAGGCTAATTTGTTTCTTCTTATCTTTTCAATTTCCCTGCTTTTCCAGGCCACTTTGTGCAGATTGCAAGAGGATGCAGCATTCTACAAGCAGGAAGAATAAAATATTCGTACTGGAAGGTGCTGGCTTCCAAAAAGGGTTACATACATATTTTTAAAAGCAAAACAAAACAGAAGGTTAAAATATAAGGAAGGACAAAGTTATGTTAGGTAAAGGCTAACAAAAACCAAAACATGTTACAATATTTAGTTAAACATATCAGAATTAAAAAGTAAAGAAACTAAGAAGGGTTTATTGAGAAAAGGTTGGATCCTCCAAGAAAATAAAAGAGTTACAAACCTTCATGCCACAAGTGACACAGAGTCAAAATAACATAAAAGAAATACTGTTAGGAATGCATAGAGAAAATGAAAACAGCAGGACAAATGTGCAATTGTGGCAAACTGTAACATATGTATCAGAATTGATCTGCTGGATGCAGCAGCTCATCTTGTAATCCCAGCACTTTGGGAGGCCAAGGTGGGTGGATCACCTGAGGTCAGGAGTTCAAAACCAGCCTGGCCAGCATGGTGAAACCCTGTCTCTTCTAAAACTACAAAAATTAGCCAGACATGGTGGTGCATGGCTGTAATCCCAGCAACTCAGGAGGATGAGTCAGGAGAATCGCTTGAACATGGGAGGCGGAGGTTGCAGTGAGCAGAGATCCCACCACTGCACTCCAGCCTGGGCAACAGAGCAAGATTCAATCTCAGAAAAAAAAAAAAATTGATGTATCAAGTACTCAAAATTTAAATAAGAATATAAAGCACTGCAAATTAAAATATCCAATTAATAAGAATGATTTAATAGCTATATTCTTAACTATGTTCTCAATGAAGAGAAAATTATGTTTTTGTTTTTTGAATAGCCTTAAAAAATATATGACTATAGATCAAACAGTGGGCTATTTAAAAACCTCGATAAGGGGGAGAGATCCAAGATGGCCGATTAGCAACAGCTCAGGAATGTAGCTCCCAGTGAAAGCGCAGAGAACGAGTGGACGCCGCACTTTCCTACGAATTTTTGTTGCCCACAGACCAGGAGATTCCCGGCAGAGGAGCCACACGGGTCACCAGCGCGACTCTTTTGGCCAGCGCGGCTGTTTTGCCGGCGCCCCAGCGCAGTGCTTCCTGGTGCAGAGTATACCAGACGATCGGGCTCGGCTGGTCCCATCCCCACAAGGAAAACAGCAACTGGAAGCGCTGAGGACTGAGAGTTTCACAGCAAGCACAGTGAACCTGGGAAGGTCCGGCTCTGTGGGGAAGGGGCATCCGCCAAAGGAAAACTAAGAAACAAAAAAACTTCATCACCGGGCGGAGAGAGATCCAAGATGGCCACGTAGCAGCAGCTCAGGATTGTAGCTCCCAGTGAAAGCGCAGAGAGCGAGTGGATGCTGCAATTGCAGACGAATTTTTGATGCCCACAGACTGGGAGATTCCCGGCAAAGGAGCCACACGGGTCGCCAGCGTGACTCTTTTGGCCGGTGCAGCGCTTCGCGGTGCAGATTGTACGGGACTGGATGCCCTTTTAGTCGGGCTCGGCTGGTCCCATCCCCACAAGGAGAACAGCAATTGGAAGCGCTGAGGACTGAGAACAAGCACAGCTGAACCCGGGAAGGCGCAGCTCTGTGGGGAAGGGGCGCCCCCCGAAGGAAAACTAAGAAACGGAAAAAACTTCATCACCAACAAGCCGGACATCCACTCAGAGTCCCAATCTGAAAGTCAGCAATTACAAAGACGACAGGTGGATAAATCCACAAAAATGGGAAGAAACCAGTGCAAAAAGGCTGAGAACACCCGAAATCAGAATGCCTCTCCTCCTACAGGGGATCACAGCTCCTCATCAGCAAGAGAACAAGGCTTGACAGAGGATGAGTGTGATGAACTCACAGAATCAGGCTTCAGAAG
>PVKP010005944.1:38427-86234 GCA_004027715.1 Plecturocebus donacophilus | reverse complement strand
TTTTTTTCAAAAAAAAAAAAAAAAGAAATCAAAGATCTAAGTAAATGAAAAGATATTTCATGTTCATGCATAGGAAAATTCAACATTGTTAAGTTGTTAGTTCTCCCCAGCTTGATCTATAGATGCAATATAATCCCAATAAAAATCTCAGCAAGTTATTTTTTTGGGGGATGCTGACATATTGATTCTAAAGTTTATATGGAAAGGCAAAAGACCCAGAATAGCCAACATAACATTGAAGAAGTAAAAAGTTGAAGAACTGACACTACCCAACTTCAAGACTTACTAGAAAGCTACTGATATCAAGTGTGATATTGGCAAAAGAACAGACAAATTGATCAGTGGAATAGAATAAATAGCCCAGAAATGGACCCACACAAATATAATCAACTGATTTTGACAAAGACACAAAGACAATTTAATAGAGGAAGGATAATATTTTCAGCAAATGGTGATGGAATGACTGGACATTCATATGTTTAAAAAGAAATGAATCCAGGCCAGGTGCAATGGCTCATGCCTGTAATCCCAGCACTTTGGGAGGCCAAGGTGAGAGTATTCTTTGAGCCCAGAAGTTCAAGACCAGCCTGGGCAACACAGAGATTTTGAAACTACTAAAGATTTAAAAAAAAAATAGCTGGATGTGCATGCCTGTGATCTCAGCTACTCTGGAGGCTGAGGTGGGAGGATTGCTTGAGCCCAGAAGGTCAAAGCTGAAGTGAGCCATGATCATGCCGCTGCACTCCAGTCTAGGTGACAAAATAAGACTCTGTTTTAAAAAAAGAAAAATCAGAAATAGTCCATACACCTTGCACAAAAATCAACGCAAAATGGATCTTAAACCTAAATGTAAAATGCAAACCTATAAAACTTCTAAAAGATAACATAGAAGAAAATGTAAGTAACTTTAGGTCTGGTGATGAGATACAACCCTAAAAGCACAATTGATGAAAGAAAAAAATGGTAAGCTGGACTCTATTAAAATTAAAAACTTCTGCTCTGTGAAAGACATTTAAGAGAATGAAAAGAAAACCCACAGACTAGGAGAAAATATTTGCAAAAGGTATATCTGATAAAAGACTTGCATCTCAAAATACACAAAGAACTCTTAAAACTCAATAATAAGGAAACAAACAACCCAATTTAAAAATGGACAAAAGGGCCAGAAAAGGTGGCTCACACCTGTAATCTCAGCACTTTGGGAGCCAAAGGCAGGTGGATCATGACGTCAGGAGATCGAGACCATCCTGGCCAACATGGTGAAACCCTGTCTCTACTAAAAATATGAAAAAAAATTAGCTTGGTGTGGTGGTACATGCCTGTAGTCCCAGCTACTCAGGAGGCTGAGGTAGCAGAATCGCTTGAACCCAGGAGGTGAAGGTTGCAGTGAGCCAAGATCCCACCACTGCACTCCAGCCTAGCGACAGAGTGAGACTCTGTCTCAAAAAAAAAGAACAAAAGATCTGAGTAAACACCTCATCAAAGAAGATATACAGATGGCAAATAAGCATATAAAAAGATTCTTAAAGTCATATGTTATTCAGGAATTGAAAATTGAAACAATGAGATTCACTAAGACCATTAGAATGGCTATTTTTAAAAAATGACAATACCAGGTGCTGATGAGGATGCAAACTTCAATAGGAAGTGCTCTTCCATTGCTGATGGGAATGCAAATGATATAACCACTTTGGAAGACTGTTTGGCAGTTTCTTACAAAGCTGAACATGGTCTTGTTGTGTGAACCAGCAATCATATTCCTAGGTATTTACCCAATTGAGTTGAAAATTATGTTCACATAGAAGCCTACATATGAATGTTTATAGCTGCTCTATTCATTATCACCAAAACAGGAGGCCACCAAGATATCCTTCAATAGGAGAGTGGATGGATGAACAAACTACAGTACATTCATCAGTGGAATATTGTTCAGAGATAAAAAAAGAAAGGAGCTGTCAAGCTGTGAAAACACATGGAGGAAGCTTAAACGTATATTGCTAATTGAAAGCCAATATGAAAAGATTTCATAATATATGATTCCTGTAAGAGTTAAAGAAAGAGAAAAGAAACACGAAAAGTGGCTCAACAGTCAAAGAGAGGTTTATTTTGGAAAATAAACCTGAGAGGGGCTTCTGGCCAATTTCAGTCAGGAGGGCTCTCTCTCTTACAGACTAAGACTATTTATTTTAGGGTGAGAGAACTTATCACAAGCTTGGAATGTTTCTGTATTGGGGAGAAGTTTATGGTGGGGTTGGAATGTCTCTGGTCAGAGGGGTGGTTATTCTGGGGCTGACATCTCTCTGGCCAGAGGGGAGGTTATCTCAGAGCTGATGTGTCTCTGGTCAGGGAGAGGTTTGGAATATTTCTGGTCAGAGATGTTATTTGTGGTTTATAGTCATGCTGACTTTAGCCATTAGGCTGATGCCTTTGGATTTAGGTAGTTTTTGATGAAGGTGAACCTTAGAATGGCAGTGCTTGTCCAACAAGATGGTGATGCTCCTGTTCTGTCAATTCCAACTCTATGATATTTTGGAAAGGGCAAAATTGTAGAGATAGTAAGTAAAAAGGGATTGGAGGGAGGAAGGGTGAGATGAAGATGTGAAACACAGGATATTAGGGTAGTGAGACTATTCTATATGATATATAATTGTAGATGCATGTCCTTATGCATTTGTCAAAACCCATAGAAGTATCTATACAACAGAAGAATAAACTTTAATGTAAACTATATAGTTAATAATAATGTATCAGTATTGGCTCATGAATTATAACAAATCCACCACACTAATGCAAGATGTTAATAATAGGGAAAACTGTAGAGGTGGAGGTGGGGGTAGGGTGGAGGTAGGTACATTGAACTCTGTGTACTGTCTGCTCAATAATTCTATAAATCTAAAACTGTTCTAAAAATCTATTAATTATTTGAAAAATTGTTGACCTACTCAAGACAACACTGATGTTAAACTGGTAGCGATGTCCTATCTGAGAGCTGAGGGAATTCTAGCTGCCTCTGTGTGCACAGACCTAGAGGGGTGCTTTGCCCATTACCCTGGTTTCAATAGTAATCAGGCTTATTAGTGGCATTATGAGTTAGGGCTCTTGGTAACTTTAGTTCTTGGAAATTTTAGTTTATAAAGTCAGCTTTGAGAAACCCTCAATAACTCACTTTTCTAATAAGTAGACTACTTAGTCCTTCATTGTTAGTAAAAAAATGGCTCTCAGTAGAAATGCACATGACTTTCTCATAACAACCAAAGAGAGCACTTGGCATTTTGAACTACATCTGTGACCCACTGCGGGACTTTCCCCTGGACCACATGTCATAAGCCATATCCAGTAATCACTGTTCCAGACAAGCAAGAACAGGGGAATGGGAGTTCTGCTCATCCTAACGGAATTCTAATTATAGCACTGAGGGTATTCCCTCCAGCAACTGTTGATTTGGTTCATTAATGGAACTCTATCAAACCCAAGCCTCAGGGCAATGACCCCATCCTGGCTCTCCATGTCTTTCAATTTGCTTCTGCAGCCCAATCTGTTTATAACTGATGGATATTATGGAAAAATGCCAATTTCCAGTAACCCTGCCTCCCCTGTCTTTTGTGCTATGCCCACAGAATACCCTCCTATCCACACTGGGCTTCCAGTACCCCGTTACCCTCAAAGAAAAACGGACCAGAAGGGACATCTTTTAGGCCTGCAAAAAGTCCACTGGGGCCTGCGGCCAGACAAGCTACACCAGGAACTGACTGGCCCCGAGAGTGGGGCGAGCAGCCAGGACAGCAGCGTGGATCTTATCAGCAGGACTCGTGAGTTCGTTGGGGCACCTTCTGGGGAGTCATCCTGTTGGTGCATCCAGATGGGACCCGGCAGGGCCGGGGGGATTCTCTGGAGAACGTGGGTGACATTCCACATGGCTCAGCCTAGCCTCTCAGGCCCTCTTCGCTCTGCTTCCATTGTTGACCAACCTCCTTGCTCATTGACACTTTTGGTCAGACTGAAGCCCTCTGTCTTTCTCTGGGGACTTTGAGACCTTCACTCTGATCCATTCTGTGTTGATTTCATGGTTTAATTCTCAGAATTATTTCCCTCATTTCCATATTCCAAGGTCCATACAGCCGCCGCCCTAAAAACCAATAGGGGACATACTTGTTTGGCACAAGGTACTGTGCTCGGTAAGCTGAAGTTCTTGTTACATTACCTCCACCCTCTCTCCTCACTGGAGCTTAAAGGCCTGGTACAGAATTGTCTAGTCACCCTGCACTGTAGCTTGCAAGACACCTAAGAAGCTTTCCCCCAGTACAACAAAGACCCCGGCCTTCCTCTGCTCCTTCAGAAAACAGTTCTGGGATAATTAAAAATCAGTCTTTTGCTCCTACCTGTGGAAAGAAAATTGTCAATCTTAAGAGAAGTAAAAAGGACTAGAATCCTTAGAGCACAAATGTGACATTTTATTTTCTAGACCTTACTGATGTTTCTGGGGACATGATTTCACTCTTAGCATATCCTAAACCTGCCTAATAAACAGTATTAATTTGATTTCTACGATATATAGCTCATTGTCTTGAGCATGGAAATCTTGGTTTATTTTACCATCTAAACCTTCCAAGGAGTATCAGAGGCAATGACTGCATCTTAGTATCTTGGCAGCAGACCTGAGGCACCTACTCTCACAGGCCACAAGAGCTAACCCCAACCCTGCAGAGCCCTCTACAAGCCTCCTCATTGGCATTAGGTCAGCCAGGGCCTGTGGCTTTTCCAGAGTAAATGTGCCTTTGTAGGATATGGAGTAATAGTAAATCCTTTGGAGGAGTCCAGTCTAAGAGGTGGGCTGTAGTTAAAATATAACACACACACACACACACACACACACACACACACACACACACACACACTCAATACGTGTACATGCATGCACATACACAGACCCGCTCAGGAGTGGGAACATCAGAGACCAAGAGGAAAGCAAGCCTGCTGGGAAGACGTCTTCCTCCCCATGCTGGTTCTGGATGCCTCACATATATTGACATGGTCTCTGAGATGTTCCGTTACCCCACCACCTCCCCCACATTCAGGATTGAGGTCGCCCTTGGAAAGTGGAGTCTACTGAACCAGAGAAGAAAGCAGTTTAGATTTGGTGCTCTCTGCTCAGAGTTTAGAAGAGGTAACATGGAACATCACAGAAGTAGTTATAGCTGGTGGATTTGACATTGCTTTGGTGGTTTCTTGTTCAGTTAAAGGAACACTGACTTTAACTGCAAACCAAAGGAAAAAGAATGTAGAATCCTTTGGCATATATATATTTTTCTCATTATGTTGCCCAGGCTGGAGTGCAGTGGTGTTATCTTGGCTCACTGCAACCTCCGCCTCCTGGGTTCAATTGATTGTTGTGCCTCAGCCTCCCAAATAGCTGGAATTACGGGCACACACTACCTTGTCTAGCTAATTTTTGTATTTTTAGTAGAGACAGCGTTTCACCATGTTGGCCAGGCTGGCCTCAAACTCCTGACCTCAAGTGATCTACCTGCCTCTGCCTCCCAAAGTGCTGGGATCACAGGCATGAGCCAACACATCCGCCCCTTTGGCATATTTGTACCAAATATATTGGTGCATTTCCTTCACCAGCTGCTCTTCCTATCCTACGTGTGTGTGTTACTAGCTTGTTTCCAATAGGGCTGTGGAGTAGGAAAGGGAGAACAGGAGAACCTGAGGACAGGGAATTTTAGGCCATGTCTCTTAAACTGGAGGAAAGACCCCTTTTAAAGGGAAAATAAAGTCTTGTGGACCCACAAAAATGCATTTGTAGATTTGTAGGGCCCCAGGAAGTCACATATTCCAGTTTGAGAAATAATCTAACTAACTAGGGTTTTATTCCATAAAAATATCTTCCAATTGTGAATTATAATCCAAGTTTTGCTATTCTGTCTAATAAAAGGAATATTTTTAAAATAATCATAAAAATGGAAGCAAAATTTAAAAGTTCAAGTAAAACTTTTCTATTCGTGAGAATACATTCCAGACGCCAGTTCCAGACACTCTGGTTTAAGGAAGGCACAAAGTCTGATGACAAAGTCATCAACCACAGTGATTCTTCTGCAGCCCGTGGGCATTGAGTTGTCTTCTGCCATTCCTCATGGAGTGGAAGTCTCAACCCTCAGTCATTCACTTCTTGTAAGCAAAATGGGCATTGTATGTATGATACACATATAAACCTTGCTCTTGCCACATCACAGGGATGGTCCCAATGCCTTGCAGAAGGGAAAATAAAACAGTGCCAGAATCATTTTACCTGCCTCATCTGGACAATTGTCTGAATCTCCCACTTTTCTTTGCTGTAGGACAGCTGACCACATATGTTTTTCCTTCCAGACAGCTAGACGGGGGCCCGGCTGATCTGGTTACATAGCCCAAGCCAGAACTCCCACTTTAGAGGGCAGGGACTCTGAAGCCCACTTTAGTATGAGGGGCCTGGGCCAGGCAGGGCGGCTAGATGTATCTGGGCCTGAGGGTCAGGCACATTATGCAGATGGAGGATTGAGCAGAGATCCCCCTCAGTTCCTTCCTTAGGAGGGAATAATAATGAATAATATCATTCTCAGGGGGCTTTCACAGGTACCAGGCCCCTTCACATATACTGTCTTGGCCATTATTCTGGCAAAGATCAATAAGACAGTATATGTGAAGGGGCCTGGTACCTGTGAAAGCCCCCTGAGAATGATAGTTCAATATCATTTTGTTAACTAAATGTATAATATTAATAATCATAAACATAAAGTTGAAACAAAGGTAGCTCACTTTTATTCCTTTCACAGATACCCATGAGGCTGCCTTTAATATATGCTGCAGGGTTCCTAATCTTCAAGACAGTTTTGAAATATACAAGCCAGCTGCCTGACATGTTAGATGAGAATGAGGTTTGGATATCTGTACTTTTCTATTAAGTTCCAGTGTACCTGGTGAAAAGACACACGTCTTAAAGAAATCTGATGCTTCCTTGAACCACATTTAACGTACAGAACCCTGTGAAGTCACTGCTCTCACTCCAGTTGAGGCCCAGGTAACTGCTGGTCCTCAGTTCCACAGCAGGTCAGGGGCAGGAAAGATGCCAGCCCAGGCCTCCATTCCCTTCTTGTACTGGCTCCATGCCCTACATGGAAAGCAGCCCCTTGCTTCAGAGTTGCCCTCTGGATCATGTCAGAGCCCCTTGGAGAAAACATCTTGCACCTGGAGTTGACAGACCCACAAACAGAGAAGCATAAGTTAGTGTGAGATGCGTTCGTGGAGGTCTGCACAGGAAACTACAGGAGAAGAAACAGGAGCACACAGGCCCAGGTGGTGACTGATGGCAGAGGGGGCAGCACAGGCATCCTGGAGCAGGTGATACCTGTCCTGAGTCTTAAATGATAAGTAAAAAAACAGAAAAGGCAGCTGGGAGAATTAAAGAAAAGGAAATTTATGCATTTCTCTTTTCTAGCTTTATTGAGATATAACTGACAAAATTATATACGTTTAGGTATAAAACATGATTTGATACACATACACATTGTGAGATGATTACCACAATCAAATTGGTTAACATCTCCATCACCACTCATAGTTATCTTTGTGCATGTACATGGTAAGAACACTTAAGATCTCTCTAAGCAAATTTCAAGTATGCAATACAGTATTATTAACTATAGTTACCATGCTATGCATTAGATCTCTGGAACATTTGCATCTTTGACCAACATCTCCCTATCTTCCACACCCAACTTCTGGTAAACACTGTTCTACCCTCTGTTTCTGTGAGTTCAGCTTTTTCAGATTCTACATATAAGTGAGAGCATGCAGTAGTTCTGGCTTATTTCACTTAGCCTCATGCCCTCCATGTTGTCACAAATGGCAGAATTTCCTTCTTTTTATGACTGAATGATATTCCATTGCATATGTTTATATATGCCACATTTTCTTTATCCCTTCATCCATCAGTGGACATGCAGTTGTTTCTGTTTTGGCTGTTGTTAATAATGCTGCAGTGAACATGGGCATGCAGATATCTTTTCAAGATACTGATTTGGCTTCCTTTGAATATATACGCAGAGATGAGGTTGTTGGATCACATAGTAGTTCTATTTTTTATGTTTTGAGGAACCTCCGTATTATTTTCCATAATGGCTGTGCCAATTTACATTCCCACCAACAGTGCACAAGTATTCCCTTTTCTCCACGTTCTCACCAACACTTGTTATCTTTTGGGGGGTCTTTTAGCCATTCTAACAGGCACGAGGTGATATCTCACTATGGTTTTGGTTTTAATTTGCATTTCCCTGATGATTAGTGATGGTGAGCACTTTTTCATGTACCTGTTGGCCATTTGTATGTTGTATCAGTCCATTCTCACACTGCTAACAAAGACATATCCAAGAATGGGGAATTTATAAAGAAAAACAGGCTTAATGGACTCACAGTTCCACATGGTTGGGGAAGGCTCACAATCATGGCGGAAGGTGAAGGAGGAGCAAAGACATGTTTTACCTGGAGGCAGTCAAGGGAGCATGTGCAAGGGAACTGCTCTTTATAAAACCATCAGATCTCATGAGATTTATTCACTATCATGAGAACAGCATAGGAAAAACCTGCCCCCACGATTCAACATGATTCAATTACCTCCCACCAGGTCCCTCCCATGACACATGGGGATTATGGGAGCTACAATTCAAGACGAGATTTGGGTGGCGACAGAGCCAAACCCTGTTATATGTCTTCTTCAGAAAAACATCTATTCAAATCCTTGGCCCCTTTGTTTTTTCTTTTGAGATGGAGTCTTGCTCTGTTGTCCAAACTGGAGTACAGTGGTGCAATCTTAGTTCACTGCAATCTCTGCCTCCTAGGTTCAAGCGATTCTTCTGCCTCAGCCTCCTGAGTAGCTAGGACTACAGGCACGTGCCATCACACCCAAATCATTTTTGTATTTTTAGTAGAGACAGGATTTCACCATTTTGGCTGGTCTCGAACTCCTGACCTAGTGATCCACCCACCTCAGCCTCCCAAAGTGCTGGGATTATAAGCATGAGCCACTGCACCTGGCCCCCTGGCCCTTTTTTAAAGGGTCTCACTGTGTTGCCCAGGCTAGACTTGAACTCCTGGACTCAAGCTATCCTCTTGCCTCAGCCTCCCGAGGCACTGGAACAACAGGCACATGCCACTGCACCTAGGGTTTTTTTTCAATAGCAAAAAAAAAAAAAATCCTAAATACGATTATTTAGGGTTTTTTTTTTTTTTTTCTATATTTAGGGGTTTTTTTGCTATTGAGTTGTATGAGTTCCTTATATATTTTGGGTATTAACTCCTTAACAGATATATAGCTTGCAAATCTTTTCTCCCATTAGATGGGTTGCCTTTTCATTTTGTTGATCGTTTCCTTTGCCATGCAGAAGCCTTTTCATATGATGTTGTTCCACTCATTTATTTTTGCTTGTGTTACCTACACTTTTGGGGTGCCATATAAAAAAAATTACTTGCCAAAACCAAGGTAAAGGAGGTTTTTCCCTGTTTTCCTTTAGCACTTTTATGTTTTGAGGTCTTACATTTAAGCCTTTAATCCATTTCAAGTTAACTTTTTGACAGTTTTATTCTTCTGCATGTGGATATCTAGTCTTCTCAACACCATTTATTGAAGAGACTAATCTTTTCACTTTGTGTATTCTTACCACCCTTGTCAGATATTAGTTGACCATGTATGTGGCATTTGTTTCTGTGCTTTCTATTATATTCCCTTGGTCTATGTGCCTGTCTTTATGCCAGTATCATATTGTTTAGATTACTATAGCTTTGTAATATAGTTTGAAATCAGGAATTACATCTTCTCAATTAATCCTCATACCAGCAGTAAAAGGGAGATATTATCATCCCCATCTTCAGATTGGGAAACTAAGGTTCAAAGAGATGTAGCATAATGCAAATGATAATCGGTGAAAGTGGGAAATAAAAATAGATCTGTTGACTCCAAAGACTGTGCTTCCCCTTTCACTACATTGCTTTCCTTTGTAAGATGCCATTGGTCAGTCACCATGTTGGAACCAGGCTGATAATTATGTCTTTTCAAGTAGCCAAATTGCCTTATGTTGAAAGGGATGGAGAAATAATAGCCATAGTAGTTGGTTCATTTATTTCTTTCTCTTGTTCCTTACCACACCTTCCCCCAATGTGAATATATTAATAATTTAGGAAGTCAATACTTAGCAGCCAATCAATTTTGACTCAAACAGAACACATATGATGAATAGAATCCTCAAGTTGTGGTGAAAGTCAGTAGGAGCCAGGGTTTCTAGCCTGGGGTGGTGGGGGAGGGATGTGTTTTCTGGCTGTGAGAACCTCTTGAGAGGCCATTAGGAGAAAGAGGATTAGAAGTAGCTTTAGAAATATGGTTGCACTTCCACTTTTCTAGGCTGCTAATAAGAACTGGAGCCAAGATTTAAGAGAAACAAGGTTAGCCAAGCCCAACCGGAGTGTGTAGACCCTGGAGTTTCAGTATTCTCATCTGGAGAGTGAAAGACTGTTGTAGGATGGCCAATTGTCTCAATCTGCCCAGGACTGAGATGTGTCCCAGAATGAGGGAGGCAGGACTTTCAGTGCTAAAACCAGGTCAGTCCTAGGCAAAATGCATAGGTTGTTCATGCCAAATTGCTGTGAGTTGTTAAATGAGAGATAAATAGATGTTAGATACTTCGCATGGTGCATGGTAGGCACTTAATATCTAGTTGGTTCACTTTATACACATTAACCCAATTTAAGAGCACAGCGCCAAGTCTTTTTCCTCTACAAGTGGGCATTTGTTTGGTTTGGCTGCCCTCACTGGTACTGAGAAGCTTATGAGATCCTTCTGATGGGAGGAGTGTGAAAAATATTCAAGCCTTCATCTACTTGCCAGATATTAAGCAACCCTGGGGTCACCAAAAGATCAGAGTTACCCCAAGGTGAGAAGTAAAGGAGAGAAAGGCTTTCTATTAAGACACTAGAACCTCACAAGGTTCCGAGGCCTTAGGACCAAAGACACGTTTCATGTTATCTGTATTTCTGATAAGGAAGGAGCAAGGGTTAGAATAGAAAATAAGTTTCTCTCTAAAACATCTCCTGCACTAAGGAGTTCCTGAGGCAAGCTACATTTCAAACATAGGAGCAAAGACAATTGGCTTATTTTTTATTTTTTTGAGACAAAGTCTTGCTCCGTCGCCCCGGTTGGAGTGCAGTGGCATGATCTTGGCTCACTGCAACCTCCGCTTCTGGGTTCAAGTGATACTCCTGCGTCAGCCTCCCAAGTAGCTGACATTATAGACACCTGCCACCACACCCAGCTGTTTTTTTTTTTTTTTTTGTATTTTTAGTAGAGACAGGGTTTCACCATGTTGGCCAGGCTGGTTTCAAACTCCTGACCTCAAGTGATCCACCTGCCTTGGCCTCTCAAAATGCTAGGATTACAGGTGTGAGCTACCATGCCTGGCTTTCAATTGGCTTTCTCTTTTAGGGTTTGAAACTTTAAAATAGGCGTGGCTTCCTCGCCTTTGTCTACTTCATTTGGATCTTGAAGAGAGTAGTGAAGAGGGGAGAAGTGAGAAAAGAGGAAAGGAGGAAGAAAAGGAGAAAGGATAACGCTCATTCTAGACCTTTTGTGCTCCCCGACAATCTCAGGGCTGGGGGAGGAAGACAAATTAAAATTACCCCCCAGGGAGCCTGTATTTATCCCTCTCTCTTCTTGCCCTTTAACACCTTAAAACCAAGATCTCCCTGAATTATCAACATATACTGCATTCCCTCCCTAGCCATGAGGGCTGTTCTAAAAAACAAAAACAAAACACAAGCAAAAAGCCCTATCAGGAGAGGATCTTGAGTTAGTGACCTTAAGACCTTAAGGGGAAACGGATTGAGAGCCTGAATTTGCAAGTGAACCAATGAAAATCCCAATAGAAAGTTTTTATAACCTTATTCGTAACAGTTAATTAAAACAGACTCCAGCCTCCTGCCACATTCTAGAGGAGGCCCACGCCTTTGCTTAAATGTCTGTGAATTTCCAGAGGCTTCTAGTCTCAGTGTTGCTCTGGCTCCAGGTCCCCGCCTGGTGGACTCGGTCTCACTGTGCTTCACCTTTGGTATCTGTTCTCTGCTTTCACCTCCGGAACAGCCCAGGCATGGAATTCTGCCCTTCTGTGGTTTCCTCAAAATTGGTCATTTAAGGCATATATGTGAGCAGCAGGCTTTGCTGAAGGTTCAGAACCATGGAGGGGGTTTAGTTTGCAGAGATACTCCATTTTTTTCTTGTTTTTTTTTTAAGAAGGAGTCTCCCTCTGTTGCCCAGGCTGGAGTGCAGTGGTGTGATCTGTGCTCACTGCAACCTCCACTCCTGGGTTCAAGTGATTCTCCTACCTCAGCCTCCCGAGTAGCCGGGACTCCAGGCTCCCATCACCACCCCAGCTAATTTTTGTATTTTTAGTAGAGACGGGGTTTCACCATACTGGCCAGGCTGGTCTTGGACTCCTGACCTCAAATGATCCACCCACCTCGGCTTCCAAACTGCTGGAATTACAGGCATGAGCCACCACACCTGGCCAAGATATTCCATTTTTAAAATGCGATATTAGAAAATTTTTAAAATAAAATGAGATATTAGATATCTCTGTTCTTAAAAATCCTCTGGCCACTGAAGATTTCCCTTTGGGTACCTTCCTCTGCAGTTTCAGCTTCCTACCATATTTTTGGCAACTCCCATCCCCCCGTCACTGCCCTCCCGAGTCTCCTCACATCTCCTTGCTTCTCAGTTCCTGAGCCCCCCCAACACCCCCTCTCCAATGCACATGCACTCACTCCACTCACTTTACCTACCCCATGATTTACCTCGTTCTCACTCACCTTAGCTCAGGACCCATTTTCACACAGACACATAATGTGTTGAAATAAACACAGAGACCATCTCTCAGTCTAGCCCTTTTGCAGTATAAAAGAACTGAAAGAGGGGGAGGCACGGTGGCTCACGCCTGTAATCCCAACACTTTGGGAGGCCAAGGCAGGCAGATCACTTGAGGGCCAGGAGTTTGAGACCAGCCTGGTCAACATGGCAAAACCCAGTTTCTATTAAAAATACAGAAAGTAGCTGGGTGTGGTGGTGCACACCTGTTATCCCAGCTACTCAGGAGGCTGAGGCACGAGAATCTCTTGAACCCCAGAGGTGGAGGTTGCGTGAGCTGAAATTGTGCCACAGCACTCCAGCTGGGCAACAGAGCAAGACTCTGTTTTAAAAAGAAAAAACAGGCTGGGCGCGGTGGCTCACGCCTGTGATCCAAGCACTTTGGAGGCCAAGGCGGGCGGATCACCTGAGGTCAGGAGTTCAAGACCAGCCTGACCAACATGGTGAAACCTCGTCTTTAAAAAAAGAAAAAAAAGAAAAAATTAAAAACAAAAAACAAACAAAAAAACTGAAAGAGGGCTTGAAATTTTCTTCTTTCCTTTCTTCCTCCCTACTGTCCTCTGTCAGATGAAAGCAGCAGGATCAAGATTCAACTTCCTACTGATGTAATTGGGCTCCATCTCCCTCTTGGCTTGGAAGGAAAAATGACAACTTCCTCATTATACTGCATTTATATCTTCTAAAACAGAACAATAAGGACAACATGTGAATTGAAGACTCTTGGTGACATTTTAAAATCTTAAATCATGAGTACTAATTGCCTTTTGCCCTTTGGGCTCTCCAGAAACATCTGACTCTCCTCCCCTGGAGCTCCAATGAGATAGATATTATTGTTCTCTTTTTGCTATTGGGTCTTATAAATGCTTGAGGCCTTTCTGATTTCACACTGAGATTGTTGCCCTTCCCAGGCCGGGGGTGCAGAGTGGCGTGGGGAACTTAGATGGGAAAGACTGAGGGATCTCTTATCTGAATTTCGCAGCTAGCCTTGACTGAGTCTCCCCCAGCCCCCAACACACTTAGACCTTCTCCAGCCTTGTCTCCATCCACAAGCACTTTCAGGGGACCGGCCATGTATGTGCCAGACTGTGCCAGCCCCTCTTACCCAGCTGAGCTTCCTCCCTTATCCAAGGCCACAGCGTATTCCCTTGACCTCTTTCTTTGGGCCTGCCCTGCCTTTGTTTACTCCCCCATTTTACTTTTCACACAAGTAGACTTCATCTAAGTATTCTTATGACAGTGACTCAACATTCTTTCATTACTTTTACACTTACGGTTTTCAAGAAGGTACTCAGAAGAAAATCTCTACACTCTAGAATTTCATACAAAGGGGACTCATGATTAAGAAGGTAATTTTATCACATGCCAGAAACCTATTTGAGTTGGCTTGGGGAAGGAGAGAGAGCATGGGGAGAGACTGTTTATATTACAAGACCAAAGGAGTTTCTCACAGTTCCAAAGCAAAACGAAGAGCCCAGCTCAAGTGGGTAGATGCAGTACCCTCTCAGTGCCCTCCCTGGGTGTGCACAGACCTTCCCACAGCTTCGCCTCTAGGATGCTTCCTCTCTTGGCAGCCCGGCTCTTTCTGCCTCTTCCATTTACCAGCTCTGACTCCCAGAAACCATCAGGAAAGGCCCAGCTAACTCAGAGACCCAGTTCAAAATTCACAGGCTTGGGTCAGGTATCCAGTGAACCATTCCTATTCCAACTCATGGTGGCCAGAAGCACGGGTCACATGTTACACAAACATGGCTGCCAAAGGTCATCCTTATGGGAGTGGAGGACATGTGCTGGGCAGACATCCCAAAGCCACCCACCCCAGGAGGGATTCCAGTGAACATAGCAAGTCAGCAGATTCTCTCCTCTTCCTCTCCTGGAGGACACACTTAGAGTTTGTATACAGCCTTCTAAAAAAAGAACACTATTGTCCATGAAACTAGGACTCAGGGCCTCCAAGACCACTTCACACGGTTGGCAAGAATGGCTGTGGCTCCCTTAGGTTCTCTCTCCCACTCCCCAGTACTCAGTGGCCTTGAGTTGCCTGAATCCCCCCATCTCTGCCCCCTCTGCTTCATCCCCAGCTTCATTTCCTTGTTCTTGGCTCCTCTCTTGCTGAGGCCAGTCTCAGCAAATACACTTCTGAGTGTCAGGCAGTCAAATCCATTCACCCAGCAAATATACACTGAGTGTGCATGCTGCGTGAACCCATGTCAGGGGCCAGCAGTGCGATGTGAACAAGCTTCACAAAGCTGATCATCCAGCCATCCATCAATGAGAGAGGGAATGTCTGAAAGGACTTGCCCAGAGCTGAGGACCCCAGGATTGTGTCCTGATGTTGATTTCCAGATGGCCATAATGGCTCCTGGATCTTTACTAAGAGTTGAGGTCCACACTGCTTGCTAGTTTGCAGACCACTCGATCATTTTGTGCTAAGTCAGTCCCCACCCAGTAAAAGCATGATTTTATGTGTAGCTTTAATGTGCCTCCTTAAGTGGTCCCTGCCAAGGTTATATTTCTCCCAGCAACTGCCGTTAGAATCCATTCCTATAGTTGGGCTGACGCTATGTGACTCTCGCTGTTAACTATAGAACAGAGGGGCTATTACCTGCGGCATTTCTCATTATGTGGATTAACTTCTGATGTGCTGCACGCATCTGGGATCTGCAGGGCATTAGAGAAACCCTGACCCAGTAGCCCAGCATGTGGTGAGCTAAACCTTCTGTGGGCAGGAGGGAGGGGCAGAGACAGCATAGGGGCCTGGGAGGGAGGAGCAGGGGTAGCATGGGAGGAGCATAGAGTCTAGAAGCTGAGAAGGATTCGGCCCTTGGAATATTTAGAGGGAACAGGCTGGTGGCTGGTAGTAATGGAGGAGGTGTCTCACCTGCTGGCATCGGAATTAATAGCAATATTACCTATTGAGCGATTGGTGTACATGAGTGCTGTTGCAGCCAGTCACATTACATATATTATCTTATTGAATCTCCTCCACAGTCCAGTGAGGTGGGCATGATTATTCCCACTTCATAGATGAGGAAACTAAGGCTCAATGGGAGTTTGATGCCTTGCCAGGGTCCTACTGCTAGTAATGGCAGAGTTCGGAGTTGAGCCAAGGTCTGGGCTGTTAAAGCACCACATGAATAAAGAGGATCTTTTTTGGCATCCTTGGCCATCTTTTTTGGGGTATTGAGGCCACCCACAAGGCCTGACTTGGTGTGGCCTGCTGTGGACACTCAGAAGGAACTGGATCAACCTCAGCCACAGTGCAGTGCAAGCTGCAGAACCTGGAACCCTCAGGCAGGGCCTAGCATCCTCTGCTTCTGTTTTCTCAGCTTTAAAATGGGCATACTTGTGGCCAGGTGTGGTGGCTCACACCAGTAATCCCAACACTATGGGAGGCCTAGGTAGGAGGATTGTTTGAGCACAAGAGTTCGAAACCAGTCTTATGAAATATAGCGAGACCCTGTCTCTAAAAATAAAAACTAATATGCCGGGCATATTTGAAATCCCAGCACTTTGGGAGGCTGAGGTGGGTGGATCACGAGGTCAGGTGTTCAAGACCAGGCTGGCCAAGATGGTGAAACCCCATCTCTACTAAAAATACAAAAATTAGCCAAGCGTGGTGGTGGCGGGTGCCTGTAGTCCCAGCTACTCAGGAGGAATTGCTTGAACCCGGGAGGCGGAGGTTGCAGTGAGCCAAGATCATGCCACTGCACTCCAGCCTGGGCACCAGAGCAGGACTCCATCTCAAAAAAATTTAAAAAATAAAATAAAATAAAATGGGCATAGTTGATCCTCGAGCCTCAGGTCTAAAAATGTCACCAGTGGAGCCAGCCACAGTGCAGCAGTGTAGGGGGAGGATGTCAGATGTCTGCTCTCCCCCAGGCTCTGCTAACCTGTGTTGGGGCCTAGGGAGCCTTCTGTGGGGTATCCTGGGTCTTGGTTTTCTCATCCGTGAAATGAAGGGTTTGGACTTGACCATCACTAAGCTCCCTCCCAGCTCTAAGACTTAGTGAATTCAGGGTTTGTAACTCCCTGGAGCAGCCGCCACTCAGTGACCTCTAATCAACCTTGGCACATTCTAAGTACTCAGTAAGCACTTGTTGAACCAAACCCAGGAGATTAGGAGTTTCTCAGAAGAACAAAATAATTCCCTAGTGGAGTTCACCACACACCCTGAAGTGACCAGCTCCCACTGTCTGTGGGCTCCCAGAAAACACCTGTCGAGTGGTGACACTTGGCACTTTGCCTTCGAGGTGGAGGAACAGGAAGAGGATCAGGAGTTTGGGTTTAAAGTTGGGGAGGAGTGAAACCAGCTACATGGCATTATTGAAGCACTGCTTGGTCAATGTGAGACCCCACGGCAAACACTCCCTTCCAGCAACCCCACTCCGCCCTTCTCCCTGTCTCTGTACGGTGGAAGCGTAGAGAGAATTTAGCAGGGGGTGGGGAAGGCACCCCGGGGAAGAGTGAGAGGCTCTGCCCTGCAGTCGTGGATGGGGCCTGCTAGAACCTACAGCTGGAAAGCTCATGAAATAAAGTTCCTCCGCCCAAATCATAAGGGGCTTGCAGGGCTGTGTGGTGGAGAGGAGGGGCCCTGTCAGGTTTCTTTCCAGCCAGCTCACCTGCCGTCAAGGCTAGTAAGGAGGCCCTAGGGAGTCTGGCGGCAAAACCTACCCCTGCCTTTATGAAGGGGCCTGCGGAGACAAGCCTGGACTCTCCTAGAGCCCCCAGGCCCACGGGAAGCAATCATGGGGAAGTGGGTAAAGGGGCAGTTTTGCCAGTCCTCTCACAGGTCCTCAGCTGCCACCACCCCTGCTGCTGTGGAGACCCGGCTTCCTGCTTGAGCCTCTGCTGCAGCCACTGAGCCTTTTTCTCTCCAGTGCACCTGCGATTTCTCTCTCACTCTCTCACTTCCCTCTCTCTCTCTGGAATCTTTAATTAACTCTCAGCATAGTTTTTCTCTCTCAAACAATTTTGCATACTTCTCACACTTACACGACCACGTCTATATTCTCTCTACATATAGCAGCTCTCCCCACCTCCACACATTCCTGTTCTCTCTCTCTTTTTCTGCCCCCAAGCCCCCCTTCTTCTCTCCCTATGCTCCCCTGGTGCTTAACTGGAAACAAAAGTGAGTTTGTTGTGTGAAGAAGAGGACCTGTGGAAGGAGCAGCCAGGGAGGCGGCAGCGGAAGCAGGCTGGGGCCAGAGGCAGTGCCGACAGCCGGGGACCCCAGCGCTCAGCTATTCCAGGGAGCAGGTAATGCCCAGGCAGAGCTGGTTCATAGCTGCTCTTTGCTGTCTCCTCTCTCCAGGACCCGTCCATTTATTTGCCTTCTTGCCTGGCCTTGAAGGTGAAAGGGGACTCCAGATTTACGGAATGGCAGGCACAGGGGCCCAAGAAGTGGCATGCCCTCCTCTTCAGAGAACTGTGTGTGGTCTGCTGTGGCTGGGGTTGGGGTGGCTGCGTGAGGGACACGCTAGAACCTAGAAAGGCAGGTCAGGACTAGATTACAAGGGATGGTTTGAGCCATGTCACTCACCTCTAGGCTTAGGCAACAGAGAGACATTGAAAGTTTTTCAACTGGTGAATAACATAATCAAATCCACATTTTATTTTCTTTTTTATCCTCCAAGATGCATCAAAACTACATTTTAAAAGAGTAGTTACTGATTTCTGATCCCAGGAAGAATTGGTGTGGCCCCTCAGAATCAAGCAGTCACAGTTTTCTCTATTTGAAGAAAAAATAAGGTTATTTTCTCAGCTGTTGGTTTTTCTTCTATAAAATTTATGTAAATACTTGGTATCTGCTAGCAAGTGCCAGCAATCAGTAAGACAATGGAAAGGATGTAGATTAAAAGCAATAGACTGGGCCCAGTGTCTCATACCTTGAATCCTGGCACTTTAGGAGGCCAAGACCAGTGGATTTCTTGAGCTTAGGATTTTGAGACCAGCCTGGGCAACATGGTGAAACCTCGTCTTTCCAGAAAATACAATTAGCCAGGCGTGAAGACATGAGCTAGTGTTCCCAGCTACTCCAGAGGCTGAAGTGGGAGGATCACTTGAACCCCAGTGGTGGAGGTTGCAGTGAGCCAGGATCATGCCACTGCACTCCAGCCTAAACAAAAGAGTGAGACTCTGTCTCAAAAAAAAAAGTAATAGAAAAATTCAGAAATTTAAAATCCATGTAAATAAATAAATTCATTTAATCCGAGCTCTGTACAGATAAATTAATACTGTGTTCTGCTAGTAAAATGATTTCTAACTCATATGTGCAATGTTTTATGGTGCTATTCAGAGAGCACATGACTCCCAGAAGCCCATCACGTGAACATGTTAGAAATGTTTTAAAAGCAAACTCTACTGCTGCATGGGGAATGGGGTTCATTGGGACAACCAAAGGCAATGGCAGCAGTGGGTGGCTATTGCAGAGATAGAAGCAGATGATGAGAGCCAGAACCAAGATGGGTGGGAAAAAACAGAGTGAGCTAAAAAATGTTTAGGAAGCAAATGAAAGATGTTAGTGTCCAGTTGGGCATGGATGGTGAGAAAGAAGGAGCTTCGGGAATGAGTCCATGAGTAGGTAGCTAGAGGTGCTATTAACCAAAGGAGAGCAGGGCTGGGTTGGTGGAAGAAGGGATGTGGTGTTTTGAATATGTTGAGGGTGACTTGAGAAGGCTGCCGAACTCCCAAAAGGAGCAGTCCAGTTGTTGGTTGGAATGTTCAATACACATGGGTGTATTGCCTGGACAGAAGGCTGACCTCATTTAAAGGATGACACCACAAAGAACATGAGCTAGTCCAGAAAGTGAGGAAAGAGAGGAGAGAGCAAGATGAAGCAGGAATCCTGGGGAAGATCAAGATTTAGGTGTTAGCCAGGCAAGAGGAACTAGGGAAGGATGTTGAGAGAGAATCTTCAAAGAGAGAGAAAATATCAATAAGCTACCATGCTATAAGAGCCACAAGTCACAGTTCAGTTCAGAAAGGGCAACCATCACCTCTGAAGTTCCAGAGAGATAAGCCAGACTATAGCTTTTCAGTACTGTTGATTTGATTGATTTTATTAGCTTATTAGTTTGACAATAAGATAACAAGAGGGATCTGAGGGCAGGAATTGTGAACTTGGGTGCATGGCAATAAATGAGATTAACGAGGGACTGTGGCAAACTAAAAAGCATGTTTACCTAAGAAGGCACCATCATCAACTCTCGTTGATCGTTGCCAAGCAGGAACGTGGGCACAGTGATCAGAACATCTGAATTTTCAAGAAAAGTCAGAGATCTGGATTTTTATATGAAATCTTACAATTCTTTTTCTTAGCACGACTTTAAAAAACTTTCACACTCTGTGAGGTCTGAATTAAACACATCTTTGGGCACGGTGGCTCACGCCTGTAATCCCAGCACTTTGGGAGGCCGAGGCGGGTGGATCACGAGGTCAAGAGATCGAGATCATCCTGGCCAACATGGTGAAACCCCGTCTCTACTAAAAATACAAAAATTAGCTGGGTGTGTTGGCATGCGCCTGTAGTCCCAGCTACTCGGGAGGCTGAGGCAGGAGAATTGCTTGAACCCAGGAGGCGGAGATTGCAGTGAGCTGAGATTGCGCCACTGCACTCCAGCCTGGTGCCTGGTGACAGAGCAAGACTCTGTCTCAATAAATAAATAAATAAATAAATAAAATAAACAGATCTTTAAACTGCCAGTTTGAAATCTCTGCCTTTGTCAATGTCCTTAGCATGGTGGGGGCTGAGCCAGTGGCAGCAGACCAGGAAGTGATTGGGCAACGAGGAAATGGAGATCATGAGCATAGACCACTACTTTAGGAATGGTGGGTAAAAGAAAGGAGAAGGCAAGCAGAACTAAGGAGGCAGACAGGGTCAGGGAGGGTGTCTTGGGTAGGAAGAGCTGTTTCTAGGCTGAGAGAAAGAGGGTGGAGAGAGGGAAGTTGAAGATCCTGGTGAAGAAAAGACCAGTTGATGAAATAAGGATCTGAAAGAGTCGAGGGGTTAGAAGAAAGGATGTTGATGGATTTTGTGCCTGGAGGCCTTTACTTTCTTGGCGAAGTGGGGTAGGAGATGAATCAAGAAGCTTGAAGAGAGGAGCAAAGGTTAGGGACAGCCTCGAGGGACACAGGAAGGATGCATGGAAGGTTGCTACACTTGGGACCTGCTGAGGGGAAACCCTTACAGTGCAGCTCATGGGCCTGGGTGTGGGTGTTGGTGTGAGGGGTTAAGCACCTGCTACCTTCCAAGCCCTGTGTCGGGCATTTCATTCTCTTACCTGATGTATTCCTCCCAGCAATCCTGCTCAGTTAACTGAATTCACTCATGAATAAGTGGCAGTCCCGAGAGTCACACCCTTTTCTAGCTGGATTGGAAGTCCATTTGATTCCACCACACCACCACTCCGTGCTGCCATCCCCACCCCAGACCCCCGAGCCCTCAGATGCAACTGCAGAGGAGACTGGGCCAGTGAATTCTTGTCTGGGCATTTCCTAGCTGATTTGATTGGGAAGTGAAGTGGAAAGAATGGAGGATATGATGAAGACAGGAGTGGAGGTCCATGAAGCAATGAGTGAGGACAGACGGGAATGATGAACTGAGGAAACAGGCTGGAGGAAGAAAAGACCTGATGAAGCCTAGGAGACAGTAAATGAGAGATTGCATCAGGGCAGGGCAGTGGGGTTGGTGGGGAGGGACTGCGTTCCTGAAAAATTTCAATATGAGGGTGAAGATGAGTGGACGGGAGGTGAGATAAGGATGACTCCAGGGTGTCTAGCCTGTGCAGTGGGGTGGCCAGGGATGCCTTCAGTCACAGCATTAGTTACCACTTTGATGTCATGCCACCTCTCTGTCCCTTGCACTGTGCTGGACCACACTCACCAGCACGTTTCCACCACAGGGTGTCTAGAACATGCACAGCACTCTTCCTCCAGATCTGCAGAAGTGGCTTGTTCTCATATTCAAGTCACAGCTCCAGTGTCCCCTCCTCAGAGAGTCCTTTTGTGACCATGCTATCTACTGTATCTCCCCTGGTCATTCTGTTTATTATAGACAACTTATTGAAATGGTCGTTTATGGATTTATTGACTTGTTTATTATTTGTCTTTTGTCCCTGGATCATGTACTCAAGAGAGCAAGGACACATAGTTCTTTTTCATAGCTTTATTTTCCAATACCTAGAATAATGCTTGGCACATAGTAGGCATTCACTCAAGAGAGAAGGAGAGAGATAAATGAAGAAAAGGAAGGAAGAAAAGAAAGAAAAAGAGAAAACAGGTGAGGTGTGTTTGAGAGAGGGATGCTGAGTTTTGAGGTGCCTGGAAGATACCCAGGAGGTGACTTCCAATGTGCAGTTGGAAAGCAGACTGGGGGCTTAGGAAATGGACTGCCGCATTGCCCAGGAAGAAAGTGGGCCCACATGGTACAAGGGTGCAAGCTGTCCTTTGGCATGGCTGATTGCCTCTTCAAGACCAGTGTTGGGAGTTGGCCGGTTTGGGGCCCCGTGGGAAGAAGAACCCCTCTGGTGGTGAGCTGAAGTTGGGTCAGTGTGCCCCTCACTTCTCTCTTCAGTTCTCTTCCTGGTTCTTGCTGCTGCCCTGGCTTTGAACATTTTGCATCATTCTTCACTGCCAGCTACAAGACCCTGGATCTGAATGCAGACTAAATCTTTTCATCTCTTTTGTCTTAAAGAGTATCTCGCCCACCTCTGATTCATGGTGACAGGAGTCCAGCTTCACCCAGGAGTTGGACTTAGTTTTACTGAATTAGAAAATACTTTCCCCTTGTGCTTGGTTCCTGCTCCATTTCTGTTGGCCTTGTGGCTCTCCTGCCTTGCACAGGACACTCAGCAGACCCTGCCGTCCTTCTTTTGCAGGGTCCCCAGCTGCTGAGCAGCTCCAGGACATCCTGGGGGAGGAAGATGAGGCTCCCAACCCCACCCTCTTCACAGAGATGGACACTCTGCAGCATGATGGAGACCAGATGGAGTGGAAGGAGTCAGCCAGGTGAGGGGGGGCCCCACAAGGGAGGCGGGCACTTCAGTCTTGCACAGCCTGGGCTGGCCTGACCCTCCTGCTGGGAAGCTGTACCTTGTACCTTGAGAGCTTCCTGGTCCACAACGACCCTCCCACCTGCCTTCCTTAGTGTCCAGAATTAAGAGCAAACAGAACTTTATGACTTTGTCTTTATCCTCAAAAAAATTAAAGTTTGAGTGGGAAGATAGAATAGTCACCCATGAAACTCTGAGAGTAATACAAGGGCATGTACCATTGTCCCTCCATATCCACAGGGCATTGGTTCCAAAACCCCCCGTTAATGCCAAAGTCTGTACCTATTCAAGTCTCCCAGTAGGCCCTGTGGAACTGCCTGTGTGAAAACTTGGCCCATATATGCAGGTTTTGCATCCCATAAATACTGTATTTTTTATCTCATTTGGTTGAAAAAAAAACTGTGTATAAGTGGAGCCATGCGGTTCAAAATCCGTGTTGTTCAGTAGTCAACTGCATGCTTGTTGTTGTTATTGTTGCTGTTTTGCCAGAAACAGGGTCTCATTCTGTCGCCCAGGCTTCAGAGCAGTAGGGTAATCATAGCTCACTGCACGCAGGCTCGAGCTCCTGGGCTCAAGCAGTCCTCCCGCTTCAACCTCCCAAGTAGCTTGGACTTCAGGCAAGCTGCTTGGATAGGAAACTGAGGTGAAGGGGAGCAACTTTGCCCAGGTCTGTCTCTGCATGGGAGCCACCTTGACACCCCGAGCCTGACAGCTGTCCCCAACATACCACTGCATCCAACTAATTCTTTTTATTTTTTGTAGCGATGAAGTCTCACTTTGTTACCCAATATGTTCTTTAATATGAAGTGGTTCAAGCCAAATGCTGTAGAAGGGAAGTACTGAGCAGGCTGGGGTAGACAGTGAGGGCTTTCCGGAGGAAGGAGAAGGTGTGCCAGGCACGTCGAGTCTGAACAGTGGGAAAAATCCAGTTGGTGAGGGCTAGTGGGCCACCAAAGAAAAGGGATCTGGCAGAGTTTGGGGCTGCAGGGTTGGAGCCATGGAGGAAAGCATGGGGAGCAGAGAGTGCTCCATATACAGGGAGAGCAGAAGCTGGAGGGGAACCGCACAGAAAAGTCACAGGAGCCAAGGGAGGGGCAGGGTAAGAGTGGTTGGCACTGCTCGTATCCCTAATGCCTGGGACAGAGGGACCTTGGGACTGAACTGAATTGTTCTGCAGTGCCCAATGCTCCCAAGAGCCCAAGGGGAAGGGAAGGCTGTGGTAAGAGGCAGCAGAAGGGACCTTCGGACAGGAAGACAGACTGTGCCAATGTTTCTCCACCTTCTTTACATGATGCCACTCTGCCCCCAGGAGAAAAAATTTAATTTTATTTAAATCAATTTTATTAAATTAAAATTTAATTTCTTTCATTAGAAATAAGGAATAAGGGCCAGGCACAGTGGCTCATACCTGTAATTCCAACACTTTGAGAGGCCAAGGCAGGCAGATTGCTTGAGCCCAGGAGTTCAAGACCAGCCTGGGCAACATAGGAGGACTTTGTCTCTACAAAAAAATTAAAAAAAAAAATTAGCTAGGTATGGTGGCACACACCTATAGTCTCAGCTACTTGAAAAGCTGAGGTGGGAGGATCACCTGAGCCAGGGAGAGTTGAGGCTGCAGTGAGCCATAATTGTACCGTTGCACTCCAACCTGGGCAACAGAGTGAGACTCTGTCTCAAAAAATACAGGAATAAGATTTGTCAGGTCTGGTGTAGCTGTAGAGTACCACAAACCATTGTAATATCTAAAATATTTTCACTCCCCCAAAAACCAATTATGCCCAAACTAGGAGTGCATGGACTCAACTTTGCCCAGGTCTGTCTCTGCATGGGGGCCACTATGACACCCTGAGCCTGACAGCTGCCCCAGCTACGGCCTGGGCTCTTCCCTCACTCACCTCCCCTGACAAGCCTGGGTAGTTGCTGTGCAGAGCCAGAAGGCGCAGGTTTGGGCGCCTCCAGGTTTTCCCCACTCCATGTACCCTGCAGTGGTATCTGGAAGAAAGGCCACTGGGTGAACTAGCAAATAAATCCCTGTAGGCTTCAGGGAGGAACGAATTCCCAGCCCCACAGCCAGGCTCTGTCCCTGTGTGGAAGTCACTGAATCTCTTCCTATGAGCCCATTCTTTGAAGGCTTACTGTGCTGATCTATCCACAGGCTTGTCTCCTGCAAGTTGCACAGTGACCCTGAGTGGGCAGAACTTTCATTATCCCCGTTTTATAGAGAGGAAACTGAGGTGAAGGGGAGCAAGTAGCTCGCCAGGGGTCAGAGCATGTGGATGGCTGAATCTGGATTCCAGTCCAGGCGTGTTTGACTCCACACTTGCGGGCTAATGGACTTTGTCTTCCCTTCCTCATTTTCTCAGCCCTTTCTCTTTCTGTCTCTAACTTCCAGTGACTATTTTGACTTCCAGGAGCGGACATAGGTCTGGAAGCAATTCTGTTGGGGTCGGAGATACACGAGGGTAGCTGCAGAGCCCAGGATGCCTAACCAAGATTGACAGGGAAGGAGGACATTTCAAATGACCAGGACCCACCATGGGTTATTATGTCTTAATACCTCTGAGGGGCCAGGGCCTGAAGCCACTGCCTACCCTGAATGAGGGCCTCGCCTGCCCAGGGTGGGCAAATAGACAAGAGAAAAGCTGGGCAGGGCCTTCTCAGAGGCCCAGGAGGGAGAGGGTGCCTTCTCCGTACCCTGGACAGGGTCTACATCCAGAACCCCTAGCCATGGTTGCTAGGACCAGACCCTCCACGAGGGCCTATCACACACACCCACGGAGCCCTTGCCAAGAAAGCCTTATGGCCCCCGGAGACCTGACTGTCACTAGAGGCGAAACACATTGTCTCTGTCTCTATTCTCTTAGCATGTGGATCCACAAAACCCTCTGCACTACAGACCCTGTGATGGAACTGAGAAACTAGATGAGGCTGTTTCTAGAAGGAGGCTTCTCCTAAAATATAAATGAGAAACCGGCACAAGTTCCCTGTAGCTGGACTACAGGCCAAGAGGCGGGGAATGGCAAGGCTGGTGATGATGCAGCTTCCGTGCCAGCCATGTTGTAGTGTTTGGCAGTCAAGTCTATCAGTTACCGTCTGCAAAGTGGTGGGTTTCCCTGCAAAGCAGACTTTCTGAAGATGGCATCTGAGGAGGTCCTGGAAGAAAGGCCATCAGGACCTCAGGATAACCTGGCTGCAACCAGCAGTGAAAAGAAAGCGATGACTAGAAGTTAAAGTGGCTGAACCCAATTCTAGGCAGATCCCAGAGAGGAGTAGCTTGAAGGCCAGTTTGGGGACAGGAAAAAGTGGGAGGAGAGGAGCTTTCCTGACTTCTATTCTACCCTCTTCTACTCTCTACAGCTAACCCCATCTGATTTCCAGATAACTGTCCAAGGTATGACCAGCAAGCCTCTAGTGAAGTCAGAAGAGGGGTCTGACCATTGGCCAAGAAGCCCACCATGGCCTGGACAGTTTTGCTTGGTCCTTCTCCAGGCAAACTGCAAGGCTAGAGGTGCTTGGGTCAGAGCTGTTTGAGGCCAGTCACTCCCACAAAAAAAACCCAGAAACCAGTTTCCTCAGTTGACAGGCCAGTGGATTCACTCAGGGAAGCCAGAGATCTCAGACATTTCGAGGAATCTAAGAATCAGCAAATCATAAGAGGTTCTGAGCCTCCTTGGAGTAACAGGAGAAAATGACGGGGAGTAGGAGACAGCCCCTCACACAGACACTCAAGCTCTGAGAGTGTTACGGGTCCCGCAATACCCATGTCAAAGAGAATCGGAGAGAGGACCCTTTAATAAAAGTATTTAATTTGCTGCAGGGAGTGTTTACTTTATTGAGTTAGGAGATTAACAGAGTGAAAATCTCAAATCCGCAAGGAATTTTCCCTGGCGGTGCTTTGTCGGGAGTTATTAGTTTGGGGGATGTTTCAGGCCCTTGGAGGAGTCACTCCTGGAGGGATTTAAATGGCTTTTTGAGCTCTGCTGAGCCTTGCGCCATGCACATAATGGGGACTGTGTGTGCAGCGTCATTTCTAATGTGATCAATGCTGGTAGGTCAGGCTGTTAATAAGATAGATTTTTATTAACTCTGTCTCTGGCATTCCTACGAGGGAAATGCAGCTGGCTGTTTGCTGATAATGACCTTGCCTGAAGGGAGGGCTGGATCAGGTTGGATGGGGGTGACCATCTGACTGTGAGCAAACTATTTACCCAGAATTCCATCCTCTCTCATGCCCACCTCTGCCTGACTGCAAGTGGAGAGGTGGGAAGGAGAATGACCTGGGTTGGAACCTACTCAAGTATGGAGAGCTCTTTGGGGTTACTCAGAAATAACCAGAGCTTAGCGCCTCCCAAGAACTGTGAAAGCAAATTCCAAATCCAAGCTGCTTCAGGTCTCAGAGCAGACCACAAACACGAACTTGCCAAAAGATTCTTAAGAGACACATGCTTTGAGAACATTCTTGCAATGACTGGGAAGGGGCAGGAAGCGGGGCAGGAGAAGTGGGTCAGTTTGTTGGGTCAAACCAGATCAGTACATTTTTGAAAGCCCAGAATAGTTCTATGCACATAGGCAGTGATGCTTTCTCACTCCATACAGGATGGAGAAAGCTGAACTTTCTGTGTCAACCCTGAAATTGCCCTCATTAAGATCCTGTATAGACCAGGCACAGTGGCTCGTGCTTGTAATCCCAGCACTTTGGAAGGTCAAGGTGGGTGGATCACCGGAGGTCAGGAGTTCAAGACCAGCCTGGCCAATATGGTGAAACCCTGCCTGTATTAAAAATACAAAAAAATTAGCTGGGCATGGTGGCAGGCGCCTGTAATCCCAGCTACTCAGGAGGCTGAGGCAGGAGAATTGCTTGAACCTGGGAGGCAGAGGTTGGAGTGAGCTGAGATAGTGCCATTGTACTCTAGCCTGAGCAACAAGAGTGAAACTCTGTCCTAAAAAAAAAAAAAGCCTGTATAATGTCCTCTTAGCATCATTTCCCATCTTAATGTGGGGCAGTAGGCATCCCCAGCCCTTTGTCTCACACCTTCTGGAATCAACCTTTTGAGTAGCTGCCTACTCAATTTAAAGGAGAGTAGGAAGCTGAGAGCTCCCAGTGCAGAAATCAACAAAGTTTGTTCATTCATTCAATTAACATTTATTATCTGCAAGCCCTGAACCTGCTAGAGATATAAAAATGGAACATGGCAGATGCTGCCTCTGCTCTCTTGGGCTCTCAGTCTAATTGGACACAGAGGCAAATAAGGGGGCTTTTGGTAATGGGGGCACTGTGAAAGCAGAGCATAGGGGCATCTAATCCAGACAGGAGGGATCCAGGAAGGCTTCCAGGAGGAAGAGATGTTCACATTGAGACCTGAAGCATGGGTCAGAGTTAGCCAGGAGAGGGCAGGGAAACGGAAAGAAATCCCTGGAGCAGGGCAAACAGACACATAGAGGAACAGGCACAAGTTCCCTGTGGCTGGACTACAGACCAAGAGGCTGGGAATGGCAGGGCTGATGATGCAGGTTCTACACCAGCCATGTTGTAGTGTTTGAACTTGGTGCTGAGAGCTTCAGAGGACCAATGAAGGGTTCTAGGTGGGAAAAGGACAGAATCATGCATATGCTTGAGAGAGATCATCAGGGTTTTGTGTGGAGAATGGATAAAAGGGGGCAAGACTTGGCCAGTTAGGAGGCTGGTCCAAGAGAGAGATGCTGGCAGTGGCAAGAGAGAGAAGGGTGGACTTGAGACAAAATGTAAAAGGTAGAATTGACAGGACTTGATAACAGATGGCATGTGGGGGCAGATGGTCAGGGAGACACCCAGATTTCCAGCCTGAGCTAGTGGATGCCTCATGGTAGCTGCTTAGGAAACACAAATGTAGTAGTAAAGTTTTGTTACATTGGGTATTTTTTGTTGTGTGTTGGGGGTAGTTGATAATGAGTTCCACTTTGGACAGGTTCTATTTGAGGAAACTTCAAGTGGAGATGTCCAGAGGCCATCATGCAGCCACCATGTCTGGAGTTCAGTAGAGAAGCATCAATTTGTGAGGCATCAGCATCTAGATGGAAATCAAGCCCACAGAAAAGGATAAGGTTGCCCCTGAGGTCTGTGAAGTGAGAAGAGAGCCCAGACAGAGTCCCCAGGAACTTCAGTATGTACAGGACGGGCAGGGGAAGAGGAACTCACAGAGTAGACTCAGAAGGGGCAACCAGGAGGTTAGGAGGGGAATGGAAGGAGGGCTTCATTCTGCAAAGGGCAGAGAGATAGTCAGGATGGAGGGAGGGGACAAGGACTGCAGGAACTGAAGTGCACCCGCAGGATGGACCCGCTCCTGCAGGATGGGTATCACAGTCTGGGGACGGGTAGGGCAGAAGCTGGAAGGCAGTAAGTTGAGAAGAGTCAAAAGTAAAAAACTGGGTTCACTTGGCAGTTCTTCCAAGATGCTTGTCCATGAATGACAGGAGTGAAAGAAGCCTCTTAAGGGGAACGTAGGCCAAGGGAGATCCTTTTGTTTTTGAAGGTCAGCAAAATCAGAACATATGTAGGCTTACAAAAAGGGGCCAGGGGAAAGAGAATGATATAAAGGGAAAAGAAGCTCAGGGAGGCTGCTGGATGGAGCAAGGTGGCCCTAGGTGCAGGTGGAGAGGCTTCTAGCAGGGAGTTGAGAGAATTCCAGGCCAGTCTCTGGTTTGAGGAGACAGGTGGGGTGGAAAAGTGATTGTAAGAGCTGCGGATGGCTGGTATACACGAGCCAGGTAAGCAGCTCAAGGCTGGCAGCCATCACTCTCCTGTTTTATTGCAGTGGAGTCACGCATGGAGATTTGTGGTCAGATGAAGGTTGTTAAGGTTGTTTGACTTCTACCTTCTGCAGATCTACTGTTCTGAATAATTTGACTCTTTGTCACTATCAAGCTGCTTTTACGTACAGTATCTAACTTGGTCCTTCTCTCTCTCAACACTAGTCCAACACTGATACTTGAGGCTTATGTTGGCCAAGTAGGAAAAAGCGATTTTTATAGGAATCAGAATGTGGATCAGGCCCCAGATAAAAGGTTCCCTGAAGCCTCAGAGACCCTGGGTTCCATCCAGTGCTCTCACGGCTGGCAGTGTAAACACAGAATGGGGGCTGTGCTAGGGGCTTTCATCCCTCAGGGACTTAGGATCACTTATAGTTAGCACAGCCCAGGGTGAGGCTGCATGAGAGACTGTCAGAGTCCTGCAATCGGACTGGGGAAGCACACGTTGACACCCACGGGGACAGCCAAGCAGTAATTAAAGGCCATCATGTGGTTGACCCAGGATAGAAAGATCAGATTAGTTGGCCAGTGAGTGTGATTGGAAGGCTAATTAAGTGGGGAGAGATGGCAGGGGCTGGAGCACTCAGGGAGCTCTTCCCAGATAGGGCAAAACTGGCTGGCAGCTCCTCAGAACCCTTGGAGGTGGTCTGCAGGAGCAAATACCTCCCCCATCCAAGTCATCCCTGGAGAGCTCGCTCAGTTGCAGCTGTCAGGAGGGGAATAACTCCACCATTAAACCACCTTCATGTCAAAACCCCTAATTGATTTACCTATTCATATATATATATTTATATATCCAAATATATATTTAAACTTTTATTATGAAAAATTTTAAACACAAAAAGTAGAGAGAATGGTCCCCATCACCAAGCTTCATGAAAGATCCATATTTATCTATTTTCAACGCTTTTTTTGTTTGCTTTTAGGAATTTTTTGTCAGACTCTAGAGGTGCCAATGGAAGAGTCCTGCCTAAAAATCCTTTGGCAACAGTACTTTATGTTTTGAGATGGGGTCTCACTCAGTAGCCCATGCTGGAGTGCAGTGATGTGATTTCGGCTCACTGCAACCTCCATTTCCTGGGTTCAAGCGATTCTCCTGCCTCAGCCTCCTGAGTAGCTGGGATTACAGGTGCCTGCCACCATGCCGGCTAATTTTTGCATTTTTAATAGCGACAGGGTCTCACCATGTTGGCCAGGCTGGTCTCAAACTCCTTACCACAGGTGCTCCACCTGCCTCAGCCTCCCAAAGTGCCAGGATTACAGGCGTGAGCCCCTGCCCGCAGCCAACAACAGTACTTTATGCTAGAGTCAAGAGCCCCCACCCAGCATGTCCACCTCTGGTTCCCACAGCCTAATCTGAAGCGAGCTCTCGGGAACTGTGTGCGATGCCCAAGGGTAGAGAAATGCCACTGTCATCATCAGGAGGTTTGGGGCTACAAGTTACAGAAGCCCACTCAGGCTAACTCATACAAATGGGAGGGAGCATCACTGGGACACTGGAGTGATTTCATGGTCCCCAGGGGCATGATCTCTCAAGGGCTGGGCCTGGGAAGCTGGCCTGTCCTCTCTCTCTCTGCTTCTGGTCTCTATTTCTCTTAGGGCATCTTCTTTGCTCTTCTGCAACTGGCTTCTTCTGATTCTCCCTGCCTGTGGCCAATTCTAAACTTCCATGTTCACATCCACTCTACTTGAGGGACCATCCCACAGCAGGTGGCTGTCTCCCAATCCCAATTCCAAATTCTTCATGGAGAATCTGATCTGTCCAACTTTGATTGTCCTATTACTGGGACCCAGATCAGAGGTCTGAGGAGGTATGGGGAGGCCTTGCTACATCCTGGAGAGCACATCCCCATGAAATACAGGCAGAGCAGACACCCCAAATACGTCTTTCACACATTGATAGTAATGAACTTGCTTAGTGTAAGCAATCCTTTGGCCGTGGCTCTGCCTCTAATACCAACCAGAACTTTCAGAATTCTTTAAGTTGCCTATGAGAGTATAGGTAGTGCAATTTTACAAACTCATCCTCCTCTTGAAGGAGAGAGAGACCACTCCCTATCTTTGTCCATGGAGATCTGCTGATGTCACTGCAGTACTGCATCAATCCCTAGAGCAGTGGAAAGGTGGCAACTCTAGCCTCCGAGTCTGGGAGAACTTTGGAAAGGATGTTTTACCCACACCTCTCTTCTTTCATTCCAAAAACAGTTGAGAGGATGTTGTATTAGGTCCTGTGGAAGAATTAAAATGAGTAAATTATGCATCTGTTGTTTGTTTGTTTGTTTGAGACAGAGTCTCACTCTGTTGCCCAGGCTGGAATGCAATGTCACAATCTTAGCTCACTGCAACCTCCGCCTCCCAGGTTCAAGCAATTTTCTGCCTCAGCCTCCAAAATAGCTGTGATTACAGGCACCCACCACCACACCCAGCTAATTTTTTTGTATTTTTAGTAGAGACAGGGTTTCACCGTCTTGGCCAGGCTGGTCTTGAACTTCTGACCTCGTGATCCACCTGCCTTGGCCTCCCAAAGTGCTGGGATTACAGGCATGAGCCACCACGCTCAGCCTGAATCTGTTCTTAAAATGCTTATGATCTAGTATAGGTATCAGTAAACATGTTCTGTTAAAGACCAGACAGAAAATATTTTAGGCTTTTTGTGCACAAATGATCTCTCTCCTGCTCTTTTATTTTCTCTCCTCTCCCCCACTCCTTTTCTCCTCTTCCTTTTTCTCTCTTTCTCCTCTCCTTTCACTCCTCCGCCTTTTCTTTCTCCTTCTTTACAACTCTTTAAATATATAAAAACCATGTTTAGCTAGCTGGCTAACAAAAACGGGTTGTGGGGCGCTTGGAGCCCATGAAGCATGATATTTCAACCCCAATCTGGTGTAAAGCAGGCATATGCTCATACACACAGATAACTAAAACCCAGGTGGATGTACAAAGTGGTGAGAACATAGGCTCTATAGTCTAAAGACATCCCTTCAAATCCTGTCTCTTATAAGCTACATGACCTTGGGCAGGCTCCTTATATTCTAAGGATCTCAGTCTCATCACCTGTACAATGAGAATAGTCACAGACGTACCTCGTGAGATAGATTTAAGGATTAAATGAGATAATACATGTTAAGTGCTTAGCATAGTGCCTGGCACATAGAAAGTACTCAGTAGGCTTTAGCTGTTGTAGTGATTAGGAAGTGCTTTGTGATAAATGACCAAAAAAAAAAAAAGGGTGATGGGAATCAGAGGAAGGAGAGGTCTCCTCAACCTGGCCCCTTGGGAAGGCATTGTCATGGGAGAAGTGGCCTTTGAGCTTGGCCCAGAATAGCGGAGGTGGAAGAGAGGGCCTAGGTGAGGAGAGGGCCTCTCCTGGGAGCCACTGAAGGGAGGTACCAGCAGACTCTGAGGGAGGCAGACAAGTCTGTAGATGACAGTCCCATGGGACAATTACAGAGACTTCCTGCAGACACAGTCAGGTGGCCCTCAGAGAGGTTTTGTCTTCAGAAGCCTCTCTCTCTGAAGGAGTCCATTCAGAATTTGCCAGTCACTTTGTCTGATGGCATTCCCTTAGCTGTGGGCTCCCCTTCAACTCTGAATGTGTGGACATGATGTGCAGTGGATGGACCCTTTACCAAATGCATGAGCTTGGGAGCAGAGGCCGCCCCCATTCTGTTCACCACAGCTCCCTGGAATGCCACACCTCTCCTCCATCACCACTAGCTGTGCTACTACCGCAGTTCAACGCTGTCCGGGAAGGAGGGGTTCTCCTGTAATGCCCAAACTGCACTGCGTCACCAAAGGCCCTCAGCGGAGGTTCCTAGGCCAGCAAAAGGAAAGACTTTCATTCAGAGGGAGTCAGTCAACCATGGCAGGAAGGGGGCTCATTACAGAACAATCTAAGATAGAAGGCCCTATCTATCTGGTCCCAGTCCCAGGCATATCTCCTCTGTAGATATGAAAGATTCCAGACCTCTCATCCTGAGTCTAAAAACACTGGAATAACTTAGCTAGTGATTAACTCATTCTGATTCTATATTCAGCAATTTTTTGGTGATAATTTGGCTTACCCTGTATATGTGCCCATAAGGAGAGAATGCAAAGGCTAGAGGATGAGTGTAACTAACCCCTATAACTCTTGTAAATCTCATTGTAAATTACATAAATTGGCCTTCAGGTTTATGCATCAGCCTTCATGATCTGGGTTAGCATTAGACAGTGTCACTGAACCTAATCATCTTTAGGACACAAAAAGATAAAATTCTGAGCCTGGACTGGGGTGGGTGCCCTAAGAGGCCTGTGAGGCCTTTCTGGTACTCATCAGCCCCTTCTGGTACCTTCTGAACATCTCCGTATGTGTGCTGACCCTGACCCATGCCTACCCACTCAGTCTTTTATACTTTATAATCTTTCGAATTCACTGCCAAATTTGGTTTCTAAACATATATACCAGATGCAAAGTCTTAATCAGTTGTAGAAAAAACTTGTTGTACTATCTCACATACATATTTCCACACATGTGATTTTATGTAGCGTGAATTCGACAAATAAATTGTAAGAATGGGCCAAAATGTGTTTCGGTGTTCCCCCCATTTTTTTGAGACGGATTCTTGCTCTATTGCCCAGGTTATAGTGCAGTGGCACAATCTTGGCTCACCGCAAGCTCCACCTCCTGGGCTCAAGTGATTCTCCTTCCTCAGCCACCTGAGGAGCTGGGATTAAAGGCATGCACAACCACGCCCAGCCAATCTTTGTATTTTTAGTAGAGAAGGGGTTTCACCATGTTGGTCAGGCTGGTCCCAAAACTCCTGACCTCAACGGATCTGCCCGCCTCAGCCTCCCAAAGTGTTCACAGGTGTGAGCCACCAGGCCCAGCCCCTTTTGAAAAACCTTCCTCCCACAGATCATTTCTTGGTGTCCCTGTCAAAGACTGAAGCACAGGAGCATCTGATGATTCTTCAGACATCTCTAGGAAAATTTATAATGGGCTTGTAAGTGAATTAATACTGGTCTTCAGTTTCTGTTGGAGAATTCAGTGTCCTGATATGACTCATATGAAGTTAAAAAGCTTTGCTGGATAATGAAGAAAAATTTACATTTCTTACTTTCAAGAAATAAATTTGTTAGAGTCACAAAGTGTATTACAGACAGGCCTTAGGCAGAAAGCACAAACATGTCTTGATGCTTGGTAACTAATACACAGAAGTTAAGCTTTTGGGTAACGGGGTGGCGTGGGAGAGTTACAGAATAAAGTCAGTGATGCCACATAGAGTCACCATAGTGTGAATATATACTTTACAGATTTTAGCTGAGTAAACTTAACTTCATGTAAGAAACAAATTCACACAAATATAATTCTTAAAATAAATGTTTAGAGGCAACGTAGCCTTAGCATGAAAGATTGCATACGATGGAAGATTACACTTTTAAAAACATCTTTAGAATTAGAATGTCCTAAGGGGGATTTTGCAAACAAATGAACCAGGACACAATTTAATGATGACGATATTCAAAAATAAGTATAGACAGAAGCTTCTCTTCAATCACAGTGTTTCTATATATCCTCCAGATTTATTCTTATCTAACCACACAATAATGGGCAGCCTGTTTTATCATCTCAAGCATCTGTGTCTTCCTTTTAAAATATTGAATCTTGGCTCAAGAGTTCTGATAAATTTAAAACAAAGAAAACACAAAAATATTGACATCTGATTCTCAGTCCCCTGAGATTCTGATGCAATTAGTCTGAGATTCAGCCTGGGTTTTAGAATTTGTAAAAAGCTCCCAGATGATCCTAATGCAGCCATTGAAAACTGCTGATACTTACCCTGCCCCAGCAAGATCAGTGGGAGTTATTTAAGTTTCCATCTGAGGAGATAACTAGAATTCAGGTCTCTTGGTTTTCAGCCCTTTCTAGATCCTCCTTGAAGGAGAACCTCCTCTTCTCCTGTCCTGTGGTTTGAGCATTGGAAGCCTCGGCTGCACCTGGTAGCTAGCCCCATGATGCTTTCTCCTGCTCTTGTTATTAACTGAACAGTAATGTCCTCTAATCATATCTCTGACCGAGTTACTAGGCACAGAAAAGGCCTCAGTTCTGGCGCTGCTTTGTGTGACAGAGATCTGCTTTCTGTGACATGTGACATTTTGAGGTTCCTTTTAGCTCCATTCCAGTCAGGAGGGGCACCTGGCACCTACCCCAGCATGCACAGAGTTGGGAGTCTACATCCTGGCTTGGTCAAAATCCCTAAAAGTTAAAGCTTTGCTGGGTAATGAAGGAGAACGTGGAGATTTTCTTTCCACTTGACCTGCTTCTCCAATTCTAATTCCCACTTTTTGAAGCCAATCATGGTATAAAGTTAACTTTGCCATGAGTCGTTTGGGATTACACATGAACCTTTGTATCAGGCTTCCACAAGTTTTTAAACCTGGCTTTACCAGAGGCCTTTTACAGAGGCCATTCCTTTATTCATTCTGGAAAATGTTTAGGCATTTGATTCTGGAAAATTCAAATTTATACAAAAGTAGTATATAGTGGAATGAACCCTCACCAGCCCATCACCCGGATTCAACAGTTACCAGCTAACTCATAGCAAATCTTATTCCTCTATCCCGCACCTATACCCCAGACACACACATTAGATCATGTTGACACAAATCCCAGACGCCACATCATTCTATCTGTAAATATTTCAGTATATCTCTAAAAGAGAAGGCCTCTTTCTTTTTAAAGACAGGGTCTTGCTCTGTCGCTTAAGCTTCAATGCAGTGGCGCAATCACAGCTCACTGCAGCCTCAAACTCCCGGACTTAATCCTCCTACCTCAGCCTCCTGGGTAGCTGGGACTGCAGGCATATGCCACCACACCTGGCTAATTATTTTATTTTTTGTATAATGGAGTCTCGCTTTGTTGCCCAGGCAGGTCTCAAGCAATCCTTCCACCTCAGCCTCCCAAAGCGCTGGGATTACAAGTGTGAGCCACCATGCCCTGCTTCTGAGTATTTTAAAATATACTTAAACAAAATGAGCTTCAAGCTTTTTTTCCCCCAGTCATTTCCTCATAGGGAGATCTCATCCAAAGTGATCAGTGAGGTCTTGCTACCCTCAAGCAGGAGGGAGCAAGCATTTAATGAGGTTGATCTGGCCAGGAGACCATAAGGGGACACCAGAGAGGAAGCAATGGCACCCGTCCTCAAGAAGCTTAATGTATATTTGGCATTTGTTATATACCAAAGCAATCATAAAATAAGATTGACTGCAATTAATTATTAATTTAGGCACTGAGCCTGGATTAATTAATTAATTATTTTAGGCTCTGAGCCTGAGAAGTTAGAAACTTTACCTGAATAGTCTGGAGCACAGGGTTGCCTGGATCCCACCCGTTTTTATTCTGATGTCAACTGGTCTAGGATATGACTGAGACATGAAGATTTTAAAGGCATCTAGAGTATTCCTGTATGCAACCAAGCTTAAGAATCACTGTTCTAGAACAGTGGTTCCTAAAGTGTGGTACTAAAAGCATGTAATTCTAATGCATGCTTCAGTTTGAGAACCATCCTAGGGTGGTATAGGAGAAATAAGCAGAATAACTGGCAGAAGCTTTGCGGATGAAGGGACACTCTCATTGGGCAGTGAAAAACAGAGAGGAAAATAGGACATTCTACATGATGTCAGAGGTGATCTGCAGACCGGCAGCATGAGCACACCTAGGAGCTTATTAGAAATGTAGAATCTTTGATTTCATTCCAGACCTGCTGAATGAGGATCTGCATTTTGACAAGATCCCCATGCACATTAGAGTTTGAGACACACTGGTGTAGTAGTATATACTGTAAATGGATTTCAGTTATAAAATCAGAGAAAATAAAGCATAGCCTGATCTTGCTAGAAAGGAGACCCTTTCAGCTGGTGTTCTTGGAGCCATTCTAAGGGAAAGAGACCATGTCCCTTTGTATAATGAGAATCAGACCCACATGAGCTACGTTTGCCTGTGTTGAGACCCCATATAAGTTGAACTGTCCCAGTTGGGCACGGTGGCTCACACCTGTAATCTCAGCACTTTGAGAGGCCGAGGAGGGCGGATCACAAGGTCAGGAGTTCCAGACCAGCCTGGCCAATATAATGAAACCTCATCTCTACTAAAAATACAAAAATTAGCCAGGAGTGGTGGCACGTGCCTGTAATCCCAGCTACTCGGGAGACTGAGACAGGAGAACCACTTGAACCTGGGAGGCGGAGGTTTTTTTTCTTTTTTTTGGACTAGAGAGGTGTCCTTAGTTAAGTGGTCTTGTATTCTGGAATTTCTTAAATTCTCTGGATTCTGGTAGCAGAGTGTAGTTCTGGCATTGGCTTAAACCTGGAGACAAGTAATTTAGTGTTTCTGCAGGCTGTTCTCATGCGGGTTAGTGCTCTTGTCTGTGTATGAGGTTAATGTTTGGTGTGTGCCTAACACAGTACAAATAGTTGAAGCCCTGAGAGGTGGAGAGGACTGCTTGTCTTTGCTACCTGCTATCTGGAGTTAGTAGAGGATGTTTCAAAGAGGAAGCATGCTCTTATCACTCCTTCAGGTGGAGTTACATTTGTATGGGCAGAAGACTGAAGAATGGGTTGTCAGGGGAGAGAGCTAACTGAGAATATCCGGCCTTGGATGTTTGTGAGACAGTGAAGAGAGCAACTCACCCAACTGGCCCGTGCATGGGCCACATCACATCTTTAGGTGGATGGGGTAAGGCCATGGAGTAGCAAAAGAGTCTTTAGGAGCAGGGTGACAATTCAGTTTATCTTGTGGATTATTTTTGAGCAAAAAAAAGCATTCTGAATAGGAAGTCAGTCCTCACCGAGAAAGGTTGAGTATCCTCTCAACTAAAACATTTGGACTGGCTGGCACAGTGGCTCACGTCTGTAATCCCAGCACTTTGAGAAGCCGAGGCGGGTGGATCACCTGAGATCAAGAGTTCAAGACCAGCCTGACCAACATGGTGAAACCCCGTCTCTACTAAAAATAGACACACACACACACACACACACACACAATTAACTGGGTCTGGTGGCAGGTACCTGCCTGTAATCCCAGCTACTCAGGAGGCTGAGACAGGAGAATCACTTGAACCCAGGAGGCAGAGGTTGCAGTGAGCGAAGATTGTACCATTGCACTCCAACCTGGGCGATGAGAGTGAAACTCTATCTCAAAAACAAACAAACAAAAAATTTGGACTTATCCTTTGGTCTATTCCTTGTAAACTCTTATGTTAATATACCTTTTAGAAACATCTTACTCTCGACATCACATAGTCTTGGATCTGCCATAATTTAAATGATATTTCCCAAACATATTTCCCCACGAAAAGGTCAGCTATGACTTTTTGGCCTGGTCTCTGGCTCCAGCCCCCATGTTTTAGTTCTTTACCTCCCAGTCCTTCTCTAGTTAAACCTCCTCATCCTGTGTCTGTCTGATCCCCCAGGGTCCCACCAGGTGCCTGGTTAACTTGTCTCAAATAAATGTATGGGATGAAGATGTTGAACATCGATAATACAAAATATACAGTTACATGAAGAGGAAATCTGACAAAGGAAAAGATGTTCAATCTCACTTGCAATCAGAAAAATGCAAATGTGAGATAATTTTTCAATCACCAGATGAACAAAGGTGAAGAAGAATGAAAATACCAGAGTCTGGGAGACTTTAGGGAAATGGAATATCTCATTGGTAGCAGTGGTCAGTGACACAAGCTTTCCGGAAAACAGTTTGGTAAAGTTTATTATAAATGTAAAAATGTGCAGACATAGCAATTTCACTTCTGAGAGTTCATCCTAAAAAAATTGTTGAGCAGGGACCAAGGATGTTCAGAACAGCCTTAATTGATAATAAAGAATAATTAGAAATAATCTAAATGTCCACCAATTGAGAACTGTTCATATCAATTATGGTATGTTCAGACAGTGGAATACTAGAAAGACTTCAGAATGATGTTAATACTAATAGACATGAAAAGATGTCCATTAGATATTATGCCCTTAAGGTCCTTGTGGTGCCATTAATATAAAGTTAATGCAAGCACAGGCATGTGTGCACGTATGCACAGGGAGATCTAGAATGGCAGTCACCAAAATATCAACCCCTCCTGCTTGGAGGAGCTTCGAACGACTTTACTTTCTTCTTTTTTATTCTTCCTAAAATCGCGAACTTTATTTTTATTTTTAACTTAATAGCTAACATTAGCAGAGTATATCTTATGTGCTAGGCACTGATCTAATTCCTGTACACTATTATTATTACTGAAGAAATCGAAGGTGATGACAGATTAAGTAACTTACCCGAGATTCTCAGCTAGCAAATGATAAAGCTGGTATTCAAAACCTGTTAGTGTTGCTTCATAGACTGCACTCTTTAAAAAAAAAAAAAAAATTTAGGCAGTCTTACTCTGTCACCCAGGCTGGAGTGCAATGGTGCAATCTTTGCTTGCTGCAACCTCTGCCTTCCAGGCTCAAGTGATCCTCCCACCTCAGCCTCCCAAGACTCTGGGACCACAGCGGTGTGCCACCATGCCCAGCTAATTTTTTTGTATTTTTTGGTAGGATCAGGGTTTCACCATGTTGCCCAGGCTGGTCTCAAACTCCTGAACTCAGGCAATCCACCCACCTGGACCTCCCAAAGTGCTGGAATCACAGGCGTGAGCCACCTCACCCAGCCTAACAGACTGCGCTCTTGCTACACTAATTAGTTTCAATAGAGTGAAAGTCTTAAATCCCACCCCAACAACAATCCTACTCCTCTGCTTAAAATAATCATTGTTTACCATTTGACATGGATCCCTCCAAAACTTTTGCTTTCTCCAGACACGTGTGTGCACACACACAAGTGTGTTTTTCTTTTTTATAAAATGGGATGGTAGTGTCCATCCTGTCAGTATGTAAGTTCACTCTCATATTTTTTATATATCTCTGGGGGATATTCCACAGCATGAACATACAGAATTGATGTAATCATACTTCTACTGAAAACCTGAAAACCATTTACAGTTTTTCAGCCTAATAGACAAAGCTTCATTGAGCATTCTCGTATACATATTACAGGGTGTGGCAGTGTAATTATATTCCTGTGATCGTTTCCTAGAAATGGCATGCACACTGAATGTTGAAAGAGGCTGCCCACACCAGGAAGGCTGTGTCATTACACCTGCAGTAGATGAGAGGCCACATGCCACGTTTTCTCTGACTCAGGAAGTTGTCAATCTTTTTAACTGATGCCAGTATAAGAAATGAAGAATGTTATTTCATTTGTAGAAATTTACAAGTTCGTGATTACTGGTAAAGTTGAGCATATTTTCACATGTGTATTAGCCATCTTCATTTCTTCTCAGAATTGTTTACTTTCTATTGGATAATTTGGGTTAATTGGATAATCTTATGAATTCAAAGGAGCATTGTTGTGTTATAGATGTAGTCTTTTGATGCTTTCTTGTGTTGCAGATATTTTTCTCAGTATATTACTTTTCTTTGAACTTTATTTATATGTTATTTTACTATATAGAGATTTTCATTTATTTTAGTTTTGGGTAATCAAATCTGTCCATTTTTTTTCTTTATGGTTTTATATCTTGTTTAGGAAGTCTTTCTCCACAATATTCTCCAAGAATATAAGAATATTCTCTTATATTCTCTTCTAGTACATTTGCATTTTTGCTTATAGATTTATTTTTATGTTTAGACTTTAGTCCATGAAGAATTTAGTATTGTGTTTGGTGAAAAGTAGAGATTTAAATTTCTATTTTTAGGTTGGTTGTGTTTTAAACAACACCTTCATCAAAACCCAAATTCCGTGACTGGGCGTGGTGATTCATTCCTGTAATCCTAGCACTTTGGGAGGCCGAGGTGGGCTGATCACTTAAGACCAGCCTGGGCAACATGAAGAAATCCTGTCTCTACAAAAAATACAAAAATTAGCCAGACATGATGGCACGTGCATGTACTTCCAGCTACTTGGGAGGCTGAGGTGGGTAGATTGCCTAAGCCAGGTGATCAAGGTTGCAGTGAGCTGAAATCGTGCCACCGCACTCCAACTTGGGTGAGACTCTGTCTCAAAAAAACAACAACAAAAAACCTGAATTCCCGTGGATATACAGGTCTGATTCTGGACTGCTGTGCCATTGATCTCTTGTCTATATCTGGCCTGCAATCACACTGCTTTAATTATTGAAGCTTTTCCGCAAGTTTTTATACATGTGAAGCCATCCCCATTTCTCTTCATTTTTCAACTTTCCTCAATCATGCTGATACATTTGCTTTTTAAAGAGGATCTTTAGAATCAAATAGTCATCGTCCAAAAGTCCTCCCTTGAGATTTCAGTTGTAATAGATTGGAGCTACTCAGGCATTTGTGGTTGGTTGACATCTTACAAAGGGGAACTAAGGTCTCCAGCCAGGACTTCTTGCTCCCCTGGCACTGTCTGAGTCCTTTCTACTTGCACACCTCCACCCCAGCCTATGATTCCATGGCTCCTAGAAAGGACAGATTCCTACACATTGTTGGTTTAATTTCTTTCCTTCTCCAGATGGCCTGTGGATTTTTACATGAACTTTCAGAGGGAAAAGAGTGAAAAGCATGGAAACCTCAGACCTTGCAGGGGAACTCAAGAGAGAAATATTTTTCCTCAGGGGACATTTTTTCTGCTCCCAGCAAACCATACTGAACGGTCATGTGTGAATGTGTGAACAGCCTGGGGTAATCAGGTTCCAGTTGAGGCTTTTTTTTTAAAAAAAAAAAAAAAACAGCTTTATTGTTCTAGAATAACTTAAAATTCTCTCATTGTAAGTGTACTGGTAAATGATTTTTAGTAAATGTATGGAATTATGCAACCATCCCCATAATCCAATTTTAGAACATTTCATCATTCCCAGATGATCCCTCATGCCCTTGTATAGTCGTTCTCTGGATGCCACTTTGTCCTTAACATGACAGCATCAGAAGTGGGGGACGAATGAGGGCATCCCCGAGACATCCTCTCCCTGTGAATCTAGGACCAACACCATAACCACATACATAGCATGACCCCACATGATACCACTCTCTTGGGGAGACCCAGGTGGGGCCTCCTCCTGAGGGCCCTGGTCACACTGAGCCCCATCCTTACCCTTCCAGGTGGATAAAGTTTGAAGAAAAGGTAGAGGAAGGCGGTGAACGCTGGAGCAAGCCCCACGTGTCCACACTTTCCCTGCACAGCCTCTTTGAGCTCCGTACCTGCCTGCAGACGGGGACAGTGCTGCTGGATTTGGACAGCGGCTCCTTACCACAGATCATAGGTAAGGCAGGGGCCACTGTGTGCATCTCTCCTGTGGTCCCTTGCAAACCAGGACAGCTCCCCCGACCTCATGCCTACCCTGGAGCCTGTGTGACTGGCCCATCTCTGACACCTGATTCTGCAGAGACCAGTTTTGACTCTGTTGCTCCCGGGGCAGGATCAAAGCCGCCTCAAGTTTCAGTTCCACACAGACCTCCAGCAGAGAGGAAAAGACCATCCTCCAAAATGCTATCCAGAAATGTAGCAAAAGGGGAGAGGGCCTCTTGGCATGGTCAGAGACACCTCTTGCCATGACAACCAGTTTCTTTTCAGGGTAAAATGGGTCATTATTCATCTTTAAGAAATTAGCTATCATTTAGTGGTGTGTCAAAGGGAGGAGGTAGCTTGCCTTAACACCCCTAAAAATTTTTGTTAGTTTTGTTCCAGCACATTGGGTTTTTCCAGAAGTATTTTGCCCAAAATGCTTTTCTAAAAAGAATTCATTTTAGAACTAAAACCATTGAACACAATACCTTTATGCTTCCTGGGGCAGTTTCAAAGGTACTGTTTATTTCACTTTTCATAAGAACATTGACAGAGCAAAGTCTTACATACATACACACACATGCAAGCACGTGTGCGTGCGCGCACACACACACACACACACACACAGACAGACATGCATGCGCCCTTGAACAAGAGGCCAAGAGTTGGTGATGTGCCCAGTTTTCCACAGTTCGTGGCAAAGCCAGAAGTATTTCCACACACCTGCTTACACCTCCAGCTCACATTTAATCCACTCACAACACATGAAACTGAAGACGCCCACACCCTGGGGCTGCTCTGTACACAGGGATGAAGTGTTTGTTTTCCATGCAGACGATGTCATTGAGAAGCAGATTGAGGATGGTCTCCTGCGGCCAGAGCTCCGGGAGAGGGTCAGTTACGTCCTCCTGAGGAGGCACCGTCACCAAACCAAGAAGCCCATCCACCGCTCCTTAGTCGACATTGGGAAGTCAGTCTCCACCACAAGTGAGTTGGGCCTCACGCCGGTGGGCATGGGACATGCAGGGCCAAGTATCAGGCCCTGCTATCCAGGTGAGCCCACTTTAGGGGCTGGGAGTTTCTGGAGAAATTGTGATGTTTGGGGGATCCCTCAACCTCCTTCTCTGGCAGGCCTGCAGGGATCCCAGCCACACTCCCGTGTTGTTCCCACTACCAGAGCAGAACACTTTCTAGGGAAAGAGTTGGTTCTCAGCCAGTGCTGCACATTGTAAATCACTTTGGGGCTTGAGACGTGTCCTAATAATGCCTTGGCCCCATCCTGGAGAGTTGGAGTCAATTGGTCTGGGGTATGGCCTGGGAAAAGAGAGAGAGGTTAGAACATACCCCAGGAGATTCCCATGTTACACAGCATTGGGAAATGCAGGTAGAGATGGATTGCTTATGCAAAGGACCCAAAAGTTTCACATCAAACCCCCTGGAGAGATCAAGAGCCTTAGCAGAAAATGGAACACAACAGGGTGATAGAAGGGGCTGGGCTTATCTCAAGAGTGCCAGGGCTTGTAGACCGGGTGGCTGATGTCACTCAACAGGACCTGGGACCATTCAGAGAGGGTGGATTGTTCCATGCACACATCTCAAATATCCAACACTCCACTATCCTATTTGAGCCTAGATGCCCAGCGACATTAGCCCAGCTGCGCCTGTCAGACAAACACAGTAACCAGAGCTAAGTTGCTAAATTAAAAACACTGAGGAGGCCGGGCGCAGTGGCTCACACCTGTAATCCTAGCACTTTGGGAGGCCGAGGTGGGTGGATCACCTGAGGTCAGGAGTTCAAGACCGGTCTGGCCATCATGGTGAAACCCCATTAAAAAACAAAACAAAAAACACTGAGGAACCTCTTTGAATTACTTAAAAATGGGAAGTGGCCTGGGCCACACCTGTAATCCCAGTACTTTGAGAGTTCAAGCTGGGCAGATTGCTTGAGCTCAGGAGTTTGCGACCAGCCTGGGCAACATGGCATACACCCAATCTCTACAAGAAATACATAAACCCTGTGGTTTAACCCCATCTCCACAAAACCTCATGGCATAAACCCTGCCTCTGCAAAAAATCAGCCAGGCGTGGTGCCACACACCTGTAGTCCCAGCTAATCAGGAGGCTGAGGTGGAAGGATCGCGTGAACTCAGGAGACAGAGATTGCAGTGAGCTGAGATCATGCCATAGCACTCCAACCTGGATGAGAGAGCAAGACCTCGTCTCAAAACATCCCCCAATAAACAATGGTAAGTGTTTAACATAACAATAGATACATACTCAGCACTTACCACGTTCTGGGCACTATTCTGAGTGCTCTTCCTGTTTTAACTCACTTCATCCTCACAAAAACACTGTGGTGTTTAGGTACAGTTCTTGTCCCCATTTTACAGATGAGACATCTGAGGCACAGAGAATTTAAGTAACTTGCCTAAGGTCACACAGCTAGTAAGTGGTAGAACCCAAGCAGTGTACTACACCTTATACCCATTTAATCAATTGTGTATCTATCTCACTTTCAACAGGACAGATATTCTCTCTGTAATCTTGTTTTGTTTTTGTTTTTGTTTTTTGAAACAGAGTCTCACTCTGTCACCCAGGCTGGAGTGCAGTGGCACAATCTTGGCTCACTGCATTTTCTGCCTCCTGGATTCAAGCGATTCTCCTGCCTCAGCCACCCAAGTAGCTGGGACTACAGGTGCTCACCACCAAACCCAGCTAATTTTTGTATTTTTAGTAGAAACAGTGTTTCACCATGTTGGCCAGGCTGATCTCGAACTCCTGACCTCAGGTGATCCGCCCGCCTCAGCCTCCCAAAGTGCTGGAATTACAGGCATGAGCCACTGCACCCAGCCTGTAATCTTGTTTAGACTATTGACTTGCTTAAATGAAAAGAAAAAAAAAATTCTTCCTGGAAGGGGAAGAGACGTGTCTCGCAGCCCAGTTTTGTTTAGTTAAAGTGAACTAACCTGAGAGGCTTTGCTACACCAGCAAGGCTGTTGAAGCCAAATCTGTTCTGATTCTCCTCTCAGATCGCAGTCCTGGCCGGAGCCCTGGTGCTGGCCCGAGTCTACACCACTCCACGGAGGACCTGCGGATTCGACAGAGTGCCCATTACGGACGTCTGTGTGAGTGTGTGCTCCGCCGCTGTGCGGCAGCTTTGCGTCGGCTGTGGCAGCTGGGACACAGCCACATTGCCACAGGTTGGGGAGACGAAGCCCAGGATCTGCCAGAATTCTCAGGGCATGGATCCGGAGAAGCCTAACTTTCACTCCAAACCCGGGCTGCTGTCAGGGCCTCATTTACTACCTTAGTATTCACGTCATTCCTCTGAAAAATGAGGCTCTCAGTCACGTCCTGAGGTCATCAATACCCACTCCCATGTTCTAGGTGTTTCTATCGCAGTCTGCATCTTCATCTTCACCAAACTGACATTAACCCTGTTTTTTGGTGAAAAGCTTTCTTGGAAACGGAATTAAAAAAAAAAAGCAAGCTCCTTTCTTCAGTTCACTCAGGCAGCGTTCCCATCACTGGGTGGCAGTACCACCACATGGAGAAGAAATGTGGGCAGAGTCATGGCCCCTTTTTGCTGGGAATGGATGGTGTGGGGGGGTGGTTCGAGGCGAGAGGTCACAGACGGGCTTTTTACGCAGCTTGCCAGGGATACACAGGCAGGCAAACTGGAGGAAAGAAAGGAGCCAACTTAGAAAATGAAGAGAAAAAAAAAAGCAGCGAAGGACTATTTTCCTTCCGATACTTTTGCTAAAATGCCAAGATGTTAACAAGTGCAGCCCAGTGCTGTGCCCCGTCCATGCCCAAGGAGTGACTTGGGGGGCAATGCAGCCCCTGCCCATGGCCTCGGCCACAGCAAGTGTTTGCTGCAGTCTTCTCTGTCTGTCCTGATGGTCCGAGTCCACTTAGTCTCCCCTGGCCTGGTTATTCCACATAGGGATGCCCAGTGACAGTGTTCAGTGGGTAGACAGTGGCTTCGGGAAGACCTTCCACTCAGTTATCATTGTATATGAGGTCACCTCCCTACCGACACTGCTTGGGGGTGGGAACCGCTGGGACAAGAGGCATGAGTAGATAGTTACAGCTTTGTGTGAACCAGGTCATATTCAAGGTGGTCACCTGCGCTGAGGTGGCCCAGCATGCAGAACACAGGGCACAGGGGAAGGATCAGAGAAGAGGAGACACTGACTGAGCCTTGGAGCATAAACAGAAGTTTTCCAGGAGCAAGGAGGAGGAAGAGGGGGTTCTAAACAAAGGAAACAAATAGCAGGTTTGGGGAGAGAAGAGAAGGAGCTGGAGGTAAAGAACATCAGTTCAGTTTACAGGAAGTGCAGAAGTTAAGGGGAAGAGAGGGTCAAAGCAAAGAGGGCCTTACATACCCAGCAAAAGAACCCAGATTCTAGTGGGGCACAGTGGCTCACTCCTGTAATCCCAGCACTTTGGGAGACCAAGGTGGGCAGATCACCTGAGGTCAAGAGTTCGAGACCAGCCTGACCAGCATGGAGAAATCCCGTCTCTATTAAAAATACAAAATTAGCTGGGTATGGTGGAGCATGCCTGTAATCCCAGCTACTTGGGAGGCTGAGGCAGGAGAATCGCTTGAACCTGGGAGGTAGAGGTTGCAGTGAGCCCAGATCGTGCCATTGCACTCCAGCCTGGGCAACAAGAGCGAAACTCAGTCTCAAAAAAAAAAAAAAAAAAAAAAAAAAAAAAA